>CM021109.1:20004253-20223275 GCA_007115665.2 Sequoiadendron giganteum
AGTGTGGTACACCAAACTGAAAAAATATATTGATAACACATCAATACATGTGTATCCACATCTGCATCATACTTAGACATCAAACTAACTCTCAGTCTTCCAAATCACTACGATACTGACCTACACCATTAGATATCTCCGCACACAAACAATCCCCAAAGCATATACAACCTTAAGCACACGTTTTTGGTATTTTTCAACCTCAACCAAGACATGGTAAAATATTTGTGTGTATATATCCTAAGCTGCGGGATTTATGTGGTGTGACTACAAATTTTACTAGATAATGTAAGGAAGCTAAGGTAGCATAACAACTTCCTACACTAATTTTGAGAGGAGAATAATGCAAAACTTTTACAGATCTTTAAAAAATATAAAAACTTAAAAAAAATAAACACAAATATTATGCATAAACAACGCAGTGATTTATGTGGGGAAAACCCTTTCGAGAGAAAAACCCAACACTCTAAAAGCCACGCAATATATTATTTGGAAATCATAAAGATTACAATATACTTGCAAAGCAAGCTTCTCATAGGAGTATCACCAAATAGAGATCAAGAGGTAACCCAACCACTATTAGAATCTCAAAATACATCACATTACACAGTCGTAATACAATGCCCTCATAAAATAGAGTTACCTTCTAGGGCAAGTCAAGCTAATAAAATATTAGTCGTTAGATCTAAGACCTAATGCTAAACGGTCTAGAATTACAATAATAAAATATAAATATTTTTTTTATTTCGAGGGTGTTGCCCATGAGCCCTCACCAGGGCGTGCTACCCCTGGACCCCAACCGAGGGGATGATCCCCCTGAACTCCTTATAGGGGAGACCCCTTGCACCCCCCCCTCGTTGTTGGATGAACAATACCTTATGTATCAATAGTAACTTATGTAATTGCAAGGTTGAGACACATTTTTCCAACAAATAATAATGAAATCCCTAGGTGGTTATTCTATTTAAGGTGGTGTGTGAATATTAATGGATGTATAGAGGAAATGGGAGATACTGGACTAATTAGGGAGGGGTTTTAGGATTAGATCCAACTCAAACAAGATTTCTTAATGGGGCGGAAAGCATCAACAATATAAATATTGATGGATCACTAAGTTCATAATGGATATTTATGCTTCAACAAGCCTAGAACATTTTGACAAGTGTTTTGAAAGCTATTTAATGGTGATATGTAGCAAAAAGTGTCTGGAAAGAATGTGATCATCTGATCTTCTAGTATGATGATTGAACATCCTCCTTCCAAACAGTTGAACTTCCTCAGTAAGAAGTATATAAGTGGGGGATGATTTGTTTGGGGTGCTTGACTAGCCAAGGAGGGGATCTTGGCAGTTCTAAAGTGTAATAGAAGGAGATGATTGCCAAAGAAAATGACAAGAAATAGAAAGAGGATGTGAAATTGAATATTGTTGAATAATTGGTAGATATTAGAGGAAGGAGTTCTAGTAGAAAGATAAAATATGATGTAGAGTTGAGGAAGGAATGATTGATGGGTATGGTGTGAATTATGCTCTTGCAAATGTTGCCTGATTAAATAAATTGATATTATCTTGTAATTGTGGATATTTGAATAAATTTAATGGAAATGTGTTGTTTTGTGGATTCGATGTTGTGCTTGTCTAGTGATTGGGTTGCATGACAAGGCTCCCTGATCATGACTGCATTAGATAGTATTAAAGTAAGAGTTCTGAAACGTGTAAAAAAATCACTAAATGTGAAGTGGTTTACTCTAATACTTGAGATTGTGGGTATATGCACTTCAAGAGAATTTGAGAAATGGATCAAAAAATGAGTTTGTTTAAGATCATTTGGCTATCCTCCAATAGATATTAAGGTTGGGTAGGTGTACAATGTCCTCCATTGTAGGAAAATAGGTGGAGGGTGTTTTGAGAAATGCATCTTCCAAAAAATTTGTTGGGTAGAGTATAGTTGTGTGTGTGTGAGTTTTGTTGTAGGTAGAGCAGACCTATAATTGTAGAGAGCATAGGCTAAATAAAAAATGAAATGCTAAAGATTGGAGTACTTATCCCTTAAACAAATGATAGGGTATAGATGTTGGAGACTTATAGAATCAATTCACCATATTATAGGAAATTAATGTCCTTGATGTGCTAGTAGGATCTAATATTTTGTGGATCGATCTTGTAGTTGACGATTCATCTTGCATAACACAAAATTGATCTTCGGCGCATGGTTTTGTTTTGTGCAAAAATAGACTTCTACGACTTGATCCTCTAACATATTTCTTTTCTACTAATGTATGAGGACTAAAAATATTGAAAAATACCATGGGAGATTGTTAGATTGTGTAGTGTAGGAAAAAGCATCCCTTTTTCACACTTAATTTGGGAATAAATATTAAATAAATGAACTAAATTATGCCTTAATTTAGTGTCGTGATATGTTTTACATACTCACATTAATTTTAATGCCCTATTAAGTAAAATGGACTTGAATGTTCCTTATTTATGGTGTTGTAAGGTGTACATTTACACTTTCACACTTATCTAGGGCTTTATTGATTAATTGGGGTTAATTGGCCTTAATTGCCCCCTTAGTTCAAATACAAGCCTAATTAATTGCAATTTTCAAAGAGGAAAACCCAACATTCATTAATGTCATAACATAACACTTAACATTGGAGAATGTGTGTCCTAGGTGAGTGACCTAGGACCCATTTGCGCAAGAACGAATGGGTCCTCACTTAGACCTAGGACCTAAATTTAAAATATGTTTTTGGTAGTATTTCAATGATTTCAAATGTATATTCACATGTTGGCATTTTTTATTTGAATTTCAAGAATTAATGTTAAACATATGTATAAATAAGAGGTCATTTTCAATATGGTTCAACTTGAAGATTTTCATGAGATCAATTCATAGTTCACAAGAGCATTTCAAGAGCATATCAAGAGCATTATAAAGAGATTTTCAAGGTATTCAAGAGAAAATTTAGTGAAGAATTATTGCAGCAATCAAGATCCTATTGTCATGTCAAAGTATTCTTGCATCATGCATGTTATTTCAGCTAATATGTTGATGTAGTGTTCAAGGTCCATTCAAGCATTCAAAGGCATTATTTCAAATCAAGCTTCAAGATCAAGATCCACATCCATTGAATCCATTTCATGCAAGTTACATATCCACATTCCAAGGTTCATACAAGGGTCTAGTGAGTTGTGACATTGCATTTGTTCATTCATCATTCCTTCATGTTATTTCATTTCATTACAAGGTTTAATTACCAAAATGGGGGTTGACCGAGATAAACCCCCATTCACCAACAAAACAACATTTTTCCTCTTTATGTTTGTTTGCAGGTTTTAGGTGGAAGATCTATTGAAGAACAAAAATTGCAAAGTTGTCAAAGTTGTCATCATTCTTGTAATTTCACGAAAACTGACCTACATGATTTATTTTTGGCTTTCTGACTGTGAGATTTGAGAATCTAGGAGTGCATAAACAAAAGAAGAGAACCCATAAACCATTTTTACAAATCCCTAGCCAGGACCCATTCACCATAGGGAAAATGAATCCTCAGTTTTCTTTAAAAAGACACTTTTGGTATCTGGTACACATCATTTTCCCATTTTGATATCTGCATTTTTTTCTGGTTCCATTAGAATTGAGCTTAATCTATTAGATGCACTTTATAGCTTGCATTTTGGAGTTAGTTTTTTTATTTTTAATCTTTATCCTCAAAGTGTTGTTTAGTCAGGACCCCTGTCCTTGCATAAAAGGGAAATTTGTAGATTCACACCTTGATTTGACCCATCTTTTGGGTTGATAGTCATTTCATTGTTTGGATCTCATTTCCTTAATGAAATTAGAGAAATAAGTCCATCATACTCCCTTTATTATAAATTCATTTTTCCAAACTCTATTTTTATATGTTTCATTTTGGTGAACCCGAATTTTGAGCATTGCAATTTTTTAAATTTTGGAGTCCATTTTCACCCTAGATTTAGATCTTGCATTTCATTACATTGAATTGAGTCTCATTTAGGGTTGGTTAACTTGCATTAGTTTTCATTTCATTTAAGGGTTTTAGGATTGCATCTTTACATTCTTCAATTCTGAAAAATATAAAAAAATTAGTCATTTTGCATATCATTTACATAGAATTGCATCATCATTCACTTGCATTTGAAAATTGAAAGCAAATTGCACATCAAATTAGGTCTCCTGGTTTGTCATTTTGTCACATTTTTCACTTGCATTCAACATTAAATTCACAAAAAAATTAAATTGTAACTTGATGTTTCCGATCAAAATTTGAAAACCATTGAAATCATCTCAGAAATCTATAAAAGCATTTTTAAAAACCCAAACCTAGGACCCATTCTCCCTAGGGTGAATGAGTCCATGATCAGGGTCATTTCCTGATTTTCTAGGCATAAAACATATGTTTTTGCATTTCATTTTGTTGTCTTTTTTTTTTCAATTTACAGATTTATGTTAAGTGAAATTGATCATATTTACCTTAGTTTAATAAAGTTAGTGCATTGTGTGATTTAAAAATTGCATTTACAAGGCATCATTTTTAGGTTTTTGCATTGTGTAATCAAAAAATTACCTTGTTTAGAATCTAAAAATTGCATTTACATATTACATTCTAGGTCATTGCATTGCATTTCACCCTCTTTCCATTTTGGGTTTGCATTAAGTTTGTGAATCTTGTATGAGCTTTACAACTTGGTGTCCTATTAGCAATACTGTTGTGAGACGTAGTTCGAGAGTCATGTCATCTTGTGATACACCATTCGCTGTGGATATTAGGTTTCCAACTCTTTTGCTAATAGTGTTGATAATCAACCCTCTATGGATCATAGCCTTCATACCTCATTTCCAATTAATTCCTTACCTACAAACAATCTGCATGATATTGGAATAATGGTTGCTCATGTCTCTCAAAATGTATGAAAGATAAGTGAAGAATTAAAAAGTTTTCAAGACTTTGTGAGAACTAAACCTATTGTCGATAATGCCATTCCTCTCATAGGGAACATATGAACATTGCTTGACCATGAGGAAGGAATAGAATTCATATGTAGCCTTGTCCATCTCATTAAAAACAATTTACCTCCTCCCCAACCAACTTCCAATACATCTCCCATGCATAAGAGAAAAGAAACCACAAGTTCTGATCACTTTACTACTCCTAACACATCTTTTTTTTTGAAAATGAAAAGGACTTGCAGTTAGAAAATGAAAGCAATGACTAAACAGTTATCAAACTAAAGAAAAAGAAGTCAAAACTACATACGCATGGGTTGGTGCAAGAAGTTGGGTCCACGAAGAGGGGAAGTTTCAGATGAAAAAAAAATTCTTGCACAAAACGCATACACGTTTTTAAAAAACGCATACGCGATCCTAAATCAATAACGCGTACGCGTTACGGTTCGGGTTACAAACCTAAAACGCGTACGTGTTATGAAACACGTATGCGTTTCTAAAGACTATTTATTTTTTTAAATAAGCGACTGTGAAAGTCATTTTCACAGCCGACTTTGGAGCACCAGGACAAGAAACAGCAGATCACGTACGCGTTTTGGACGGCTAGAATCTGCTAAATTTTCACTCTCACCTCCTCCAATCAACACACCTGACGTCAGCGACCTCCAGGTTGGTTGAATTCTACAATATTTTTGCATTATAATTGCTATTTAGTTATTTTTGTTTTATAATTGCTATTTAGTTATTTTTGTTTAGTTTGTTTTAATTTAATATTTACTAGTTTTTAAACTGCATTTAATTAACCAAAAACATCAACGAAACAAACAACATAAAATTTTAAATCGAAAACCTAAATTTGACACATTTAGTTTTGAAATTTAAAACCCTAAACTGTAGGTTCTAAAAAACTAATTTACTCAGACCGTTAATCTTTGAACCTAAACCCTAGAAAACGTAACATAAATTAAAACCCTAGAAAACATAAACTAATTCCTTAGAACTTTAGAAAACGTAAACTAAAACCCTAGAAAACATAAACTAAAACCTTAGAAAACGTAAACTAAAACCTTAGAAAACATAAACTAAAACCTTAGAAAACGTAAACTAAAACCCTAGAAAACGTAACGTAAACTAAAACCCTAGAATTTACGTAAACTAAAACCCTAGAAAACGTAACATAAACTAAAACCCTATTTGTAGGTTAAAATTAGGTTAAATCTAGGGTACAATTAGGGTTTGGCTTAAACTTTAATATATATTGTATAGTTAGATTTCAAAATTACAATTAGGGTTATGATTAGGTTTACTTGTTTAATATTAAAGAATTCAATTACCTGCTTCTAGGGTTAAAATTCATTCTAGGGTTAGGGTTCTAAGATAAATATTCGGGTAAGGGTTGAGGTTAGGGTTTGTATTCAACTAGGTTTAGAGTTAGGGTTAGGTTTAGGATTATGAAATTATGAATTAAAATTTAAGATGCAGGTTAGGGTTGGAGTTAGAATTAGCCCCGTCAATTGGTGTAGGGTTCTAGGGTTGGGGTAAAAATTAAATTAAGAGTCTAGGGTTAAATGGTTGTAATTTTGGTGAGAGTTAAACATTCAATCAATATTTAATTAGGTTTATGATTACAAATTTTATATGCATTTAGGGTTAGTGTTCAACTAAGGTTATGATACCCGATTTAATTACAATTAGGGTTAGAGTTCAAGTTAGAATACATTAGGGTTCAAGTTATAATTAGGGTCTATGGTTCAAGTTATAATTAGACCGTCTATGGTTCAAGTTAGAATTAGTGTGATAAAAATTCTAATATAAGGCAACATATCCCTAGATGAAATCGTATTTTAAAAAATTCTTCATCTATATCGATTAAATTTTTTATCTTAAACTTGAAAAATAAGGATTTAAAAATCATGAATACTAGTGGAACTTTTTAAAACACATAGGGTTTTAGTCTTATTTCTTCAATTTTGTTTCTCACAATCTTAGTTTTGAAAGAGTTTATTTACAAACTTATATAACAATGGGGTCTTTAGGTGTGATCAACAAAGTTTATTTTTAGTAGAGATAATTGTGAGGTATCACAAGACAATGCATTTCCCTCAATTTGTTATAACAACCATAGAATTTTAGTCATAACATATTGAATTTTCATTTCCTTCACTCTTGATTCAACATAATCTAGGTTGATTGTTACCATTTTGTCAAAGGGGACCATCCTAGAACATCAACTTATAGATTTTCCTTCATTATTATTACTCAAAATTTTAAAAAATCAAGAAATTAAAATGTATAACTCTAAATTCTATAATTGGTGAAGGATTGGGTTGCAAACTTTCTTGGATTTGACCCTACCGAATTGGTAGTTTGGATTCCTTATTTTTTTGCATAATTATTACTTTTAATCACTATAATTTTAATTTATTTGCATCCTTTAAGTTTCATGTAGTATACTATTGTTTAATAATTTATTATTAAAATAATATTTAATTCTCATACCTTTTATGTCTCTCATATGAACAATATTTTGTGTTCTATGGTAACTCCTATTATCATTTCCCCTTTTCAAATGTACCATGATTCCTATGTTTCTATTATTATATGTTTAAATGTATTCTTAATAAGTTTAAATGTATCCTTATAACCAATTTTTTTAATTTCTAGATCTTAATGGTTATTACATTATTCTAATATACATAGACACTAAACCCTACATTCTAAAATATGAACACAAACCCTTACCCAAAACTCAAATTGTAAACCACAAATTTGAAATTTTCAAAACTTGTACAAACTTAAATTATAAACTTTAAAATGTGTACATGCTATGGATTTTTAATGAACATTACTGATTTTTTAATGATAAATTGAATGGTCTTCAAATGAATTGCATTTTGGATTTGTGCACGTTCAATGTGATTTTTAAATAGTTCTTTCAAATTATCTGCATTATTTAATTAGTTTGTTGATATATATTTTTTAATTGTTTAACATGTGCAGTTGCCATTTGGTTGTACATTCACATGGATCCACTATTTAGCATTGAGGATTTTATGCCTGAACCACATATTCCTATAGATCCCATAGATCCTAACCCACCACCACCAGAAAACCCCATTCCTCCTAACCCACCACCACCAGAAAACCCCATTCCTCCAAACCCTCCACCTCCTAACCCCCCACCCCCTATAGTAGACCAGGATCAGTTGAGAGAGAGCATTAGGGCAAATCTTACAGTCATTCAAGAAAATATAGATCTGATAAAAAATGAGCCTAGAATTCCCCCCCATCTCTCACGGTTTGCATCTACAATGCAAATTATTGTCGATTCTGTTCGATCTATTGATGTAGACCTAGATAGGTTCCATCAATGGAGAGACGAGAGGAGACAATTCTATGTAGATGGATTGTCTTATAAAGAAATTAATGACCTTAAAATTACCAAAGAAGCCATGTGCCAGTATTTTTTTAACCCTCAAACTAGCCAACCAATTCCACCCACCAAAAAATGAATTTCAATTTTATGGTGTAGGCACCCCTTGATAGCTACACATTTTTGGGATAGATGGTGGATGGTGTTTGATACTCCACCACATGGCAATTCTGAGGTGCCCCTATACTTTTTCAAAAAGTTATGGGCAAAGTTTGAGTTGGGTTTAAAACCCAACTATTTTGATATGAGGTCATTTCAGGGAGCTAGGCGTGGCATGCACCAACATAGATTAGGAGCACGTGTTGATCCTCAACGATGTGCTCCAATTGCTCCTATTGTTCCTCCTGCTTCTCCTGGTGTTCCTGCTGCATTTCAGTAGCAAACCATGCTATCGACTTTAGGAGCATTGAGTTCACTTTTAGGACATCTCACTCATCAGACTTCACATGCGGCGGCTGAAGTGGTCAATAGAGAGCGTGGAGGCTCCAGCAATAGGAATACTCAAGCATCCACTTTAGGTGACCCACCTGTGTCTGAGACAGAGTCATTTTTGGATTTACTATATTCTGAGCATCATCTTACACAGGTATGTTCATCTTTTGAACTTAATATATTTTTTTGGAATGTGCAAAATTCATGTTTAAATAATAACATCAAATTATATATATAATACAATATTAATTCAATAAGTGTTTGGTGTAGATGCATGATCAGACAATGCCTGAAACTCAAAATGATCATGTCTATATGTCGAGTGTTGTAGATATCGGCTCACCTTTTGGTCAGGTACTTAAACCAATATATACTAAATTTAGTTTGTGTGGATATATATATCTAATTTATTTTGAATGTTTACACATGATGTGTGATTGATATATATTATATCTAGATGCAGGGAGGTCAGATGAGCATGCCTAGTGCTGACCAAGCACAAGTTGTGGTGAGCGCTCCTGAGTCATCATCAGCTCAGGTGCATTCTTTCAAAAAGTTTGTTAATTTTGAATTAAATACACATCATAGATCTAATTTAATTTTTACATTTACATACACATGTGTGAATGATCTATACAAATTGTTGTACATATATATGCAGGCATTTCATGAGACACCCATTGCAGGTGCACCTGAGACATCATCGACATTTATGCATGGGCAATCTCAGGTGCGTGATCTTGAGGTCATATCATTCAAGGTTGTAAACTTTACTAAATATCCTAAACAATTTTTACAGATCTCTTAAATATATATATATATATATATATATATTCGAGGTTTTAACATATTGATTGCTTTATATGAATATGCAGGATATAGTAGATCAGGCATTTGAATCTTCTCAAGTGACAGTTATGCTACCCGTTGAACAAAATGTTCCAGTAGATCCACATGATCATATGGTAAATTATTCATGTCTTAAAAATCATTTTTATTGTATTTACTAGATATTTAATTTATTTATTTATTTTTATCCAAAAGTTTATATTTTGTTAGGTTTAAATATGTTTAATTATATCAAAATTTATAAATAAATTTAAATCTAATTTCAAGTTACTTGTACTCTTTTACAACATGATGCAGGTACATCTAATCGACCTGGAACAAAGAGGAGACTTGATTTGACTGATCAGCCTGATAGTTAAATGGTTTAAAATTTTAAATAGACCAGACATCTCTAGTTTTATTTAAACTTTTATGTGTTGGACTTGACATATACATATTTTTGTTTATTTATATCAGATGACTTTAATGTGATGATTATATATATGCATTCAATTATGATCATGTTATGTTCATTTTGATGATTATATGCACTCATATGTATATGTAGATCTAGATATTTTATCTAATTTTCAAGTAATACATGCACTAGATATAAATTCTTATCTCTACAATCAAATTTCCTAAATATATAATTTATCACATGGTTAAAGGTGATAAATTTAAATATTCCTTAAATAGTTTAGATTATATTCATAATAAATTAAGAGCTCGCGTAATTTTAACTATTTACCAATTCTAGAAAATATTTGAACAATTATATGAAATGTATAATCTATAAAATTGGAATAAGATTTTTAAAATGCTACTAATAAGTTAATTGAAAATCATACAACTATACAACATGATGAAACATATATGTGTGCACATGTATATCCAATTATTTAGCTTATCAATTTTTACGTGAAGACCAAAAACTGATATTTACATAGTCTCTTGATAAAATAATTTTTCAGTGACAATCGCATGGTAGACCAACTTGATGAGAACCTGCAAAAATAATTAATGTAAACTGTAAGTAGTTCTATAATTTTTTTGATTCATTTAAGTAAATATATAGTAAAAGTTACAAAATTGGATCTTATAAATTTCATAAAAATTCAAATGATGTTTTCCATACGATGGATGAATGGGATGCATGTCATGAACCCTATGGTATGGCTTAATGGGTCCTATGAGAATGGCTTAAGGGAATTATGCGAGTGACTTAAGGGATGCAAGATTGTGGAATAAGGGTACATGTAAGAGGATATGAATTAAGGGTCCTAAAACCTTAACCCTAAACCCTAAACCACGTGACCTAAATCCTAGGAGATCAACGCTAAACCATTAATCCATATAAATTTGTTATTCTAAGCATCACATGAACCCTAGAAACCCTAAACCCTAAACCACGTGACCTAAATCCTAGGAGATCAACCCTAAACCATTAATCCATATAAATTTGTTATTCTAAGCATCACATGAACCCTAGAAACCCTAAACCCTAAACCACATGACCTAAATCCTAGGAGATCAATGCTAAACCATTAATCCATATAAATTTGTTATTCTAAGCATCACATGAACCCTAGAAACCCTAAACCCTAAACCACGTGACCTAAATCCTAGGAGATCAACCCTAAACCATTAATCCATATAAATTTGTTATTCTAAGCATCACATGAACCCTAGAAACCCTAAACCCTAAACCACATGACCTAAATCCTAGGAGATCAATGCTAAACCATTAATCCATATAAATTTGTTATTCTAAGCATCACATGAACCCTAGAAACCCTAAACCCTAAACCACGTGACCTAAATCCTAGGAGATCAACCCTAAACCATTAATCCATATAAATTTGTTATTCTAAGCATCACATGAACCCTAGAAACCCTAAACCCTAAACCACATGACCTAAATCCTAGGAGATCAACCCTAAACCATTAATCCATATAAATTTGTTATTCTAAGCATCTCATGAACCCTAGAAACCCTAAACTCTAAACCATGTGACCTAAGGGGATGGCTTAAGGGGATGTCTTAAGGGGTGTTGAGAGAGTGACTTAAGGGGATGCAAGAGGATGGATTAAGGATAGATATACAAGGATATGGATTAAGGGGTCCTAATAGAATGAATTAAGGGGAATTAATAGAGAGACTTAAAGGGGATGCAAGCGGATGGATTAATGGCACATACAAGGATGGCTTAAGGGGATATGAAATAAATTATAAACTTTTTATAAAATGACAATGAGTTAAATTTAGTTTTATATTTATACTCTCAACTAAATGTATCTACAACTATATATAGTTACCTGTCTGTAGATTCGAATTCCATTGTAATAAGAGTGCATCTCCTCTCTTTTTTGTATCAAGGGAGACCTGAAACAAAAAATGATATAAAACTTTAATAAGGAAATGAATTTAAAGACAAATATATATATCAATTAAATATATACATACAACTAGATATACTTACCAATATTTATTTACTCTGTTGTACCATCCACATCCTCTCTTTTTTTGTAATGCATCTATGATTGTCTCATGATCATCCATTGAAAGTGTCCATAAAACTTTATTAGCAGGCCTCCCGTGATATCTAACTAGTTTTATATTGGTTGCCAAAATCAAATGTGAATAATGTATATTCTTCTTGTGTCTTTCATAATCTTCAAATGCAGGAAAGCCATTCTTTCTTATCAAATATTTTCGAAGCCAGGTGCCAACAACAATGAATGAACCAGTTGGATACTCAAAGTTATCATCATCCACTCTAGGATGTACCAACTTATATTTTCTCTCAACACATCTAGCCAACCAGTACTCTGTCTCCTCTTCATTCCCCTCGGGTGCAACAACAGCATACACATGTCCTACAAAAATAGATAAAAAATTCAATAAAGAGCACGACTTATATTTAATTCATGTATATAAACATGCATACATATAAAATTCATCTCAATAAATAATGTACCTTCTTGTACAAGATCAGAAACACGGTCATAATCATCTGATGCGAACGCTTGATTATCTTCAATTATTGTTCCATGTTGAACATGTGTCGATGTAGGTGTTAAGGCTCTTTGTTGCCATTGTTCAACCCATTCCATATTTTCACAAGCCTCCCAATCACCTGCAATACAAAATTGACAAAAGCATGCCAACTCCCTTGTCCATATTGTCCATGTGTTTGCATTCGAACTCTTAAATGAATGCCATTTTGCAGATCCATTAATTGTTTCACAATCTTGTCGAGAACAAATATCATTTTCTTCAACTAACCAAAAGAAGCGGTGAATTATTGAGCTCTCACTTACTCTTGTAGATAATTTGGTATTGCACCAATCTACAATTGCATGTGCATCTCTAAATTTTGCAGCATCCTCAAATTTTAGTTGCTCTCTAGCAAGAGCTCTTTTCACACATGCACCTGCTCCATCGTGTTCTCCCTTACCATGACCGGCTTCAAAAAAACTCCATATGTGTTGGATATTATTTTCCTTATGAACTCTACATAACCAATAAAACATCCTAGCATTTTTGAATTGACCCATGCAATTATCTGACCATATGAGATGTTCTAGCAATTGAATTCCTCTTTCTTTTAAATTTTTGTAAAATATATCAAAACAATATTGAACAAACTCAGATGAATGTAATCGATTATCACTTACATAAAAATGGTACTCTCTCAAAAAATTTCTATTATCTTCTCTACTATCATCTGCATGTCTATAAACAATATGAACAAAAATAGATACTTGCACTGAATTATAATACTGTGATTGAATTTCTTCTTGTGGAGCAAGAGTATAATTTTCAGCAAAATCAACAACCGACAATATAGTTCCAATTGGGAATGTGTTTTTACATAAACGAAATTGATTATCAAGCCAATGAGACTGAGAGTGTTGAACATATTTAGGTACAATCTTATCTTTAAATTCTTTAATAAATGCATGCACAGTATTTTTTTCCATAATTAGCTCACAACATTTTCCAGTTTTTCCATATTTTAAAGAATACTCAACATTTTTGAGTCTTTTTACATCTACTAATTGTTGTCCAAATTCATTTAAACTACTTTCATGCATACATTCACCTAATAATGAAAAGTTAGCACATCTATCACATTCTCTAGAAATACATGATTTTAAATAAAATAAGTTTCCGTTAGAGGGTTCGCAAAACAAACCTGATATAAAATCTTTGATTCTTTCAGGTGGCATATTAATACCACAAATGTCCTGCATAATTTGGTTAACATGCAAAGTGCATCGTATATATCGAAAACTATCATAATAATAACGAAATTGTACATGAGTCTTACAACAACAAGAAATTCGTTGCTTATTAATTCTAACATACCAAGGTTTACACTTTTCGAATGATCTTTGACTTATTTTAATATTCAATGGTAAGATTGAAGCATCTAAAATTTTTTTATATAATTCAGTTTGAGTCATATCTAAGAGATGCTTTGGATGAGGTACACGAATTTTGGAACCCACCCTTAATTTTAAGACATCTCTAATGTTAGGTGATACTCTTGTATTATCATGCCAAAATTTATCGATTAAAGATTTAATTTCATTAGTTAATTTCATGTCTGATCTTGGGAGTCTATGACTAAAACTCCAACATTGATTAATTGGATCATTTTCAATATTTTCTCTTCTTTTAGCAGCTCTAATCAAAGTTTTGGGATTTACTTTTATACATTTACTAATCCTACTTAACATTCTTTTATTTGAAGTTGCTTTATCAACTAAAGCAGTTGTTATTGCACGACGAGCCGCATTTTTATCTTTAGATCGACTTTTCTTACCTATAAAATCAATAGCATTAGCAACACTAGAAATGACTTGTTCTACTGAATCATCTTTCTTTTTTGGTTTTACAAAAATACCTAATTTTTTCATCACTTTTCTCATTTTCCACATTCTCATCAATTGCACCATGAGTTGACATTGGAATCCTAATTTCTTTCTATAAAAAAACATTTTATATATTTTATTTCCATAAGTTCTAATTTGTCTCCAAGAAACTTTACCACGAAGGTTATCTAACACATCTTTTTCAATTGTAAAAAAAACATTTTCATCTTCATCCATACAAGGGGTTTCATTTTCATTCACACAAGGGGTTTCATTTTCATTCACACAAGGGGTTCCATTTTCATTTTCAAAAGTAAAAAAGATTTCATTCTCATTTTCATCAATATGAGGGATTTGATTAGCATTTGCATTCTCATAAGATATATTTTCATAATTTTTTTGTTTTTGCATTCTTTCAACCCTATAATTATTGATATCATCAATGGTGTATCCAACTTCATCTAAACAAGCAAAATCAATATTATCAAGACTTGGGTTTGAAAGAATACCTGGAGAGATTGTTTGAATAGGTGCATTTTCCATATCATTGGGAGGTGGATTTGAAGACATACCCGAAGCTGTTTGCATATGTACTGTTTCCATATCATTCAAAGTTGTAGTTGAAGACATAGTTGAGTTTCTCTCCATAATTGTATTTTCTTCTATATTCACCATCTCCACATTTGCATCATCTACATTCATTTCATCATTCATGACTTTCTCTTCAACATTCATTGAAGTAGATGCTTCCAAATTTTTCATTTGATGAATTCTTTCTCTTCTATCTTTTTGTCTTTTTGCCTCCATATCTTTATTTGCTTGAATTTCTTCGGGTGTCATTGACATTCTACACTTTTTTCTTTGTCTTTGTTTTGATCCCATGGTTACAAAACCCTTTTTGATGAAAAAACAAATGATTTACTTGTAACCAATTTTCAAATTTTTATCTCCTTCAAATATTCAAATAACACTTTGTACTATGAAGATCCTTTCTTCTTTGAACTTTGAAGTACACAAAAATATCATGAATACATCCAAAAATTTTTTTTGAATCTTCTTGTAAATTATTCTTGTACTTGATTCCACTTCAGAAAATTCAACCTGCACTTGACTTTTCAACCAATTTGCAATAGAATATGCCCTGCACAAGACAAATTTGTAATAAAAAATGCAGAAAATCGAACTTGCGGGCCGTACTGCAGAAAAAGAATGTTGCAAGAAAACTGTACTGTATCAAAAAATGTCAAATCAAGATAGACGGATATATTAGAAACGTGTACACGTTATGAAACACGTACGCGTTATGAAAAGGAACGCGTACGCGTTTCATAACGCGTACGTGTTTCCTTTACCCAACAGGTAAAAACATAACGCGTACGCATTATGAAACGCGTACGCGTTTTGTTTCAATAACGCGTATGCGTTATTAAAAAATTTGTTTCCCAACCCGCCTGGAGACTTGGTTTTAGGTTCGGGAAAGCTTTGGCAATCCGAGCCTTAGCCTTTGACCTGCAACTAAAAAACTAAGGCAGATTGAAGAAGAATGTTCAACTTTGACAATATGGTTGATGAATTTTTTTTTTGAATCAATCTATAAAATTAAAACCCATTACAAAACATGATGTCTAGTTTTTATATATATAATTTTTATTAAGATTGGATTATATTTTCTATTTTCTAATTAATTTCAAAGCAAACTAGTCATTAAACTTGAAATATCAGACTTTTTTTGTTCTTTAATAACTTTTTTTTGGTTAAATTTTTTAGAAAAAAAATTATATGACATCAATCTTTAGACAATTCTTTACACAATGAAAAAAATAAAATTCAAAAAAAGTTTAGTTTAGGTCAAATTATGCTGTCCGTACATGTTGATTTTTTAAAACAACAATTAAGGCCAATAAAAATTAAATAATAATAAAAATATTCAACAAAAAATTACAAAAAAAATTCCTCATCAATCTTCATGTTGTTAGCTCTCTTTCCCTAAAAGTAATTAGTAAAATACTTTTATTTGATTCAAAAAGTGTTGTCTGTACACATGCATGGTATGGTAAAAAAACAGGGACTTTTAAAAAGTGGTTTTTGTAGATCTTTATCAAAATTTAGTTTCTACAATCTGGGTATTTGAATAATTTACATATTTATAAACTAGATTCAAATCTCTAAATTTCATATTACTGACTTTTTTAAAAATTCATTGTGTAAGTGCCTCAAATTTTCAGTTCAAGTGTGACAAATTCTGAAAAACAGCAAAAACACTTCCACTTTTTGAGCTTTTTGTGGACCCAACTTCTTGCATCAGCCCTCATCAAAGACTTCACCTACAAAATTTATGTGATATTCTTGCAACTTCATATGACCTATTACAAATGTCTAAGACTGAGAATAGCTTTTACACTCTTCTACATTGGAAACTAATTGAATTGCCATCTAAACGTGAAATCTAACTAAACAACAAACCTATCAAAATAGACCACATTGCGCTTACCATAGATTCTTTGGACATCACACGGATAAGTGTCATATTTAAAAGGGAATATGGGAGAAATTTAGATCCCCTAGGGATCCATCTTGACTAAAGGTATGCACTTTGCTCCTTGTCATGTAATAGTTGTAGGATCGTAGTATGATCACTATTACATACTTTACATTCATTAAAAATCATTCCCTTTATCGCAAGGAGATCATTCTCATCACTTATCTCAGCTCATCCTTGTCCTACACTTAGTGGGGCCAAGGGGTTAGATAGCCTTTTCCTATTTGTGGCATTCATCGTTATCCCTTTGGCTAGTTGTCCTCCTTTCACATATATTGAACAAGATGTGGACAACATGCTATAGGTTGACTCGCATTTTCCTTACTAGTATGATTTCCCTATATTATTTTTGCATGTTTCTTTGTGTGATTGCATGTGTGGAATGTGATCCCTCTTATTGTTCCGTTTGATGTATCTCTCTCTCTATCTATATGTGTATTTCTCTATATGTATCTACATTCTTCTCTATGTCGTGAGCATTTATCTTTTTTCTTGTGATGTGTTCTCCATTAGGGGATGATGCAAGGCATTGAGACATTTAGGTCTCTTCCATGTTGACCTGAAATCCTTTTCTTTTTTTCGCTCTGTGTGTGTCATTCTTCCAGTTCTGAGAGTATTTGGGGAATGATGACATTTATGAGCTCTATAAACAACATTGTAGCAAAGATATATTGACCCCAAATTCATAGATCCCTTATGTGTTTTTGGGGGAAACCCTTTTCAAGATGTAGCTTCATTTGGAAACATATGACTTGGCATAGGGCTTTCCAAGTAAGCTCTCATGTCTTCTTTATGGTTAGCATAGACTATTTTCTATTTTAAAGTTATTTCTCACAACAATGGTGTAGCAATTCCTTTAAAGGGTGATGTGTCCTTTTCTTGGTGGTTTCATTGGTTTTGATCTCCTCTGAGAGCGTAATATTTCTTAGCATATGACTTTCCTCTTAGTGGTGATGCTACACGTTGCATTCCCTAAGTTGTGAATATTTTATCTTGGACTTGTCCTCTCTTGGAGACATTAGGCACAATGATCCCTAAGGAGAGACCTTACACGAACTAAGAAAAATCCCTTTGAACAAAACCATATATATATGTATAATGTTCATAAGTGTTTAGCATAATACAAATTGTTAACCTTGTGAAGCTTGAACCCATCCCTATAAGGCCACCAAGCATAATGCACCTTTCTTACTAGAAGAACCTTCCCCATGTTCATGAGTGCTTAGCATAATGCAACTTGTTAAGCCTTATGAAGCTCAAAACCAAAATGTGTGTGGTGCCCTATTGAAGTTTCCAAGAATATAGATTTGATATGGTATGAGAGCCTAATAAGATTCTCTCATTTGCAACTTCCCTGGGGGCTTACCTGGTGAAAAAATTAAGGTTCCATTAGCTTGTGTGAGCGTATGTGTCATTTGCATAGTAGACATTGAGTTTTATTTATGAACGTATAGGAAAAACATCCTACTCATGTTCCACATTGCATTGGATAGTCGAAGCTCAATCCACCCCTTCCCTAGACAAATAGTCGTGTTTCACATCGCGTTGGGACAATCGAAGCTTGATCTACCCATCTATTCTTCTAGGCTTTGATGTTGTATGATTGAGTGATATTTTTCATTGTTGCATACATATGTGTCTTGAATGTCTACTTTAGTGCGAGTTTGACATGGGGCCATACTCTCACTAAAGTGGGGGCTAAATGTAGTGGAGGAAAAAGTATCCCATTTTCACACTTAATTTGGGAATAAATATTAAATAAATGAAATAAATTATGCCTTAATTTAGTGTTATAATATGTTTTACATATTCACATTAAGTTTAGGGCCCTATTAAATAAAATAGACTTAATTTTGCCTTAGTTATGGTGAGCTATAAGGTGTACCTTCACACTTTCACACTTATCTAGGGATTTATTAATTAATTGAGGTTAATTGGCCTTAATTGGCCCCCTTAGTTCAAATCCAAGTTTAATTAATTGCAATTTTTGAAGAGGAAAACCCGACATTCATTAATGCCATAACATAACACTTAACATTGGAGAATGTGTGTCCTAGGTGAGTGACCTAGGACCCATTTCCCCAAGAATGAATGGGTCCTCACTTAGACCTAGGACCTAAATTTCAAATATGTTTTTGGTAGTATTTCAATAATTTCAAATGTATATTCACATGTCGGCTTGTGTTATTTGAATTTTGGGAATTAATATTAACATATGTATAAATAAGAGGTCATTTTCACTATGTTTCAACTAGAAGATTTTCATGAGATCAAGTCATAGTTCACAAGTACATTTCAAGGCATTCAAGAGAAATTTAGTGAAGAACTATGGCAACAATCAAGATCCTATTGTCATGTTTAAGTCTTCTTGCATCATGCATGTTATTTGAACTAATATGATGTAGTGTTCAAGATCCATTCAAGCATTCAAAAGAGTTGTTTCAAATCAAGTTTCAAGATCAAGATCCACATCCATTGAATCCATTTCATGCAAGTTGCAGATCTGCATTCCAAGGTTCATACAAGGGTTTGGTGAGTTGTGACATTGCATTTGTTCATTCAAGATTCCTTCATGTTATTTCATTTCATTACAAGTTTTAACTACCAAAACGGGGTTTGACCAAGGCGAACCCCATTCACCAACAAAACAACATTTTTCCTCTTGATGTGTGTTTACGGGTTTTAGGTGAAAGATCTATTGAAGAACAAAAATTGCAAAGTTGTCAAAGTTGTCATCATTCTTGCAATTTCACGGAAACTGACCTACAAGATTTATTTTCGGCTTTTTGATTGTGAGATTCAAGAATATGAGAGTGCAAACACAATAGAAGAGAACCCATAAACCATTTTTACAAGCCCTAGCCAAGACCCATTCGCCATAGGTCGAATGTGTCCTCAACTTGCTTTGAAAAATCATTGGCGAATGTGTCTTTGGTTTGGTTTAAAAATCACTTTTGGTGATTGGTACACATCATTTTCCCAGCCTCGGATCTGCATTTTGTTTTCTGGTTCAATCAAAATTTAGCTTAATCTATTAGATGCACTTTATAGCTTGCATTTTGGAGTTGTTTGTTATTTTTAATCTTTCTACCCAAAGCGTTGTTTAGTCAGGACCCCCATCCTTGCATAAAAGGGAAATTTCTAGATTCACGCATTGATTTGACTCACCTTTTGGGTTGATAGTCATTTCATTGTTTGGATCTCATTTCCTAAATGAAATTAGAGAAATAGGTCCATCATACCCCCTTTATTATCAATTCATTTTGCCAAACCCTATTGTTCTATGTTTCAGATTGCAAGTGTCATGTTATCCTAGGCCGACTCCCTTGATTGGACTAGCTTTATGGTCATTAATGAATATTGAAGACAAACACTCTTACATGGGAAAATGTCTTTACATGACTTTGATGCAAATTTTGGTTCCTTATAATGCTCTAAATCAAAATATTTCTAGAATGCTCTCTGTTAGCAATAGAACTTTTAAATGCTACATAGATATGTTTAAACACACCAATGCATGTCTTTAAATACCAAGACATAATGAATAATTACACAAATGTACACGAAATTGACTTCCAATAAATAATAAGAAAAGATAGAAATTGACCATTTGAATTTTCTATGATTAATTTCACACTATGTAAGATTGAACCCACCCGCTATGAAAATGACCCAAGATATGGATGTAAAATCTCAAACATATCTAACTTTTTTTAATGTTAAGGCAGTAAAGGGGATAGAGTCCATTTATTGTAGACACATGCAGTAGAAAGGTATTCAGGAGTTTATATTGATAAAAAAAATGGAGTGACATAAAATATCCAATTAAAAGTCGTAATCACACACAAAAACAAAAAGAGTGTGATGAAAGCACAGTGGAATTGGATTTTCAACTTTTGCGTACATAGGAGAAAAATCCAAGTTATTAGCAGTACAATGCTTATAATATATTATCATCTTCTACGTGTAGAAGAAGAAAATGATAAATGCTATGTTTTTTTGAGCAAACGACACGTACTCTTTTAAGCTAAGAATTGGTGAAGCATTTCCTCTTTCAATTCATTAAGCGCATCTTCTTATAATAATGATTAGACATTGTATGCATTCATCTTTATGTGTTTTGTCAATCTATAATTCTCTCAAAAGGAATGTCTAATTTGAGAGGAGGCATCATAACCTTGAAATCATAGAATTTGGAATGAGTATGGTTTGGGGTATATAAATACTTGTGTTCTCTAATAGCTTTTTAGAATTGAGATATGATGTTTTTTTATAATTAAGTTTAGGGGTATTTTTATATTGTTTTAGTGAAATTTAGGTTTAAAATAATAAAAGTGTGTATGTTCGATAATAAAAGATTTTTTTCATAACACATTAATTTTCATATGATAAAATTTTAAGGGGATGTGAAATTCTTCATTTCAATTATATTGTGAGGAAGTGCAACCATTCTATTTTTGTTAATCACATGACTTAAGTACTAGATTTCAATTTTAAAAAATGCAAAATTGAACAACTTTTCATAAAGCTTATACTCTCTTAAATGTTGCAGAATGAGCCTTGAATGTTCCTCATGCACTTGTTGATTTTCAGAGTAAATGAGCATGGCATCAATGAAACCTAGCACAAGCTTGTTAAACATCTCCCAAAAGACATTGCTCATTAGATTCGTGAATGTTTTGGGTTCATTTGTTAACCCAAATGGCAACATAATAAATGCATAATGACCTTTAATTGTCCTATAAAGGAAACTATATGTATATCCCCATCTTTGACATAGGGTTGATGCTAATCTGAAGGCAAATCATTTTTTGAGAAAATCTATGCCCCTCTAAGTTGATCTAACAATTTATCTATCTAAGTTAATTTGTATACTTATTTTAATAGTAGCTTTATAAAGTATTTGATAATCATTATATATTCTTCTTCACACAAAGTACTAGTGCAGCCTAGGTAAACACAGTATGTCTTATTAGACCTTTTTCAATCAACTCATCTAGTTGAAACTTTAATTCTTGAAGGTATGTTGCATTCATCATATTCACATTTTAGAGGCATTCTAAGGAATTTATCTAGGAAATGCATTTCCTTGTATTCTTACAAAAATAGGTGATCAAGAGTAGTGGACATCTCTTGCAACCTTAAATTTGTAGCCTTTACCACAAACAATTGGTATCTTTTTCTTACAATCATCCAAAGAGGTATTTCATCCTTAATCATCCACACACAAAATTTTGACTCACACAATCAACTTGTTTTTTTAATTTTTATTTTGAAGCCAATTCATTCTTAGGGTTATATCACAAGGTCCCAAAAACATCGTCAAAAGGTTCACTTAGTATACAAAATTTGTAATCCAATTCCTATTTTCTTGACCATTTCAAATATTGGACATTTTCTATCCATGCTTAACTCTACGATTTCTCTTTTTTTAATCTCTTTGTTGTGATTTTATATTGCTTAATAGCATTAGGAGAAATTAAACAATCAATAGCCCTTGAATATGCTAGAATTAAAGTGGTGTTTCCAACTATATTACCGTCAAGTTCCACCAAAGAAGTTTATAAACCAACATATTGATTATCAATTATTTCATATTTTTTTGTAGTGAGTATTTAATCTTTCTTAAGATCTAGATAATCTCATGAACATATTGCCATTTTCATTAAGTTGTTTAATCAATGCCTCTTGAGTGTCCAATCATGTTAGGACCTATGGCCATAACTAATTCCTACTAATTAGTTACTTTTATGTTAATATTTATTTATACAAGCATCTTGTAAGTCGTCTCTTTTCTTAAATTGGTTTATCTTACATGTTTTGGAATTAGTAGTTCATTTGGGTATAATAAGTATAAATAAAGGGTTTGATAGTTGAGTGGGTTTGAATGCTACTCAAAAGAGGTTTGCCCCCCAAAGAGGCTTGTGATGTTCTATAATTTGATTTCATCAAATCAAATTCAATATTATTTTTATGTTTCAATTTTATAAGATGTCTCCAAAGAGACAAATACAAATCATTTTTATGTTTATTCGGCCACATTTATAATGTTTTTATGTTTCTAGCTTATCTTTTATACGGAGGAACATCACATATGGTATTAGAGCTCTTTCAAAGGCCATGATCTACTACAAAAAAAATATCTACTTCCTTATATAACTATCCAAGTATGTTCTTGCCTTGCTCTCTCAAGATCTTGGTGATCAGAAAGAGGCTCTAAAAGTAACAACACTATATTTTTTCCAAAAAAATACCCTTTTTCTCATTAGTATTTATTTTTTGAAACTTAGCCCTAAGAAGCCATAAATCATATATAACCTATGATGCACCAATAAGAAATTATCCCTAGGAAGTTACTCACATTATACATGATTCACCCAAATCAATATCTTTACAGGCTCAAAAAATTGACACTCCATCTAGAGACATTCCTTTTTTCCCTTTTTCCTTTCTACTTTGACATGTTTGGAGTTATTAAAAATAACCATTTAATAACTATTTTACACATGTAGCATTGGGCATCTACAATTTCAACTATACTATGATTAGTGTTGTGTTCAGTGGGATTTATTACTTACATTCATATTGTGCACAATGGGGTTATTTATCTGCATCATATTTACACCAAGATAGTCTATCCAAGCACACAAGAAATAACAAATAAACCCCCACTGAGTGATAAACAATAAATCAATCACATTTCCAACCCACACAAATCTAAAATTAAAAAAAGGTAAAAAATGTACTTTCTTAAAATCATCTAACCAATTATCCCTTTTCACTCCTCTCATCAAGTTGATTATTTTTATACAACTTCGGCACACTTTTTTAGTGACTATAAGACCCCTCCTAATGGTGAATACCCACTCAAGGGAAATGGATGCTACAATAACTACTAAATTTGAATATTTTGAGTCTCACATCTTGTCCCTTATTGAATCGTTTAGTAGCTTAATTGATCATGAATCCTTCTATGACCGTTGTGATCATATTGACTTTGGTTCTCACTCTAGTATGATGCCTCAATGGCCCAAACTTGGTTTCCCTAAATTTGATAGTACAAACCCTACTAGTTGAATATATTTTTCTAAACAATATTTTACAATCCATAGTACTCCTTGGGAGAACATAGTCTTTATTGCCTCATTCAAATTGGAAAAATAGCCAATACAATGGTACAAATTGTATAGGAGAGCCAACCTTGAACCTAGTTGGACTAATTCACATAACTTCCTTTGCTTCACTTTAGCCCTACTATATATGGATATTTTATTAAATCTTTAACCAAATTGAATTAAATAGGTTATGTGTGTGACTACCAAACTAAATTTGAGAAATTAGCCAACCAAATTGAAGGTTTGGCAGATGATTTCTTCATAATTCATTTCATTAGCATCCTCGAAGAAAAAAATTAGGTTTATGTCAGAATTTCTAAACCTAGAGATATGATGGTAGCCATAGGTTTGGAAAAACTTGCAAAATATAAGTTAATATCTTAACATCTCTTCTCCAAATTAATCCCCTTCTTGTTTATTATAGTGAACCATCTTTATTCTAATTCCACCTCATGCCACATTTGTTAGGATTAAGGTGTCATCTACCTTTAAATCCTATGTCCCATTGCATGGTTCCAACATCCTTGGAAATTGTCCCTAGGCACTTAGGGTGTATTGGAAAATATTTTTTAATATTTATTCTCACCATTGTTTGTATTATATTCATAAGGGGTGATGGGTTCTTCTAGCAACAATAAAGGTGACTTGTGGACATGAATATTTAATATTATTTTCCCCACATGTGGATGCCTAGAATGGGATGATAAAAGATAGGGATGTCGACAAATGAGTAATTATTGGGATTCTCCAAGTTGGTGCTTGGAAAGAGGCAACAAGTGTCTCTTGGTATCCCATCATTTATTGCATTTAATGTAATGCTTAATTTCCAAGTTTGGGCATCCAAGTTGGAGGGAAAGTATTGGAGCTAAAACCAGTGTCCTTTTGCATTCTAAGGAGGTAATCCAAGGGTTGGGGACTTTTGAAGTGAAGGTTCATCTTTCGGCACCATATTTGGTGCTTTAGACCTCCTCACAAGTTGATAAAACCAACTCCTTGGATGTAGAAAATATGAGAAATAGTCAAATGTAGTGTTACTCTACATGAAGAAGGATAGATTGAGGAATAAAGAGGTTGTTCATAGGTACACAGGTATTAGCGTATTGGAGGCATGAAGAATAATAGAAGTGAATGCATTTAATCTCATTTATTTGAAGATAATACATACTTGACCTCTCTTCTTGGTGGAGTTTTTTATCGCAAGTGTTTCTCCATGTAAATCCTATGCTATGTGATGCTCTTATATAGTTCACTTGTGCCTCTTTTTTTTATATATTATGGTGATGCTATTTTTTATTTATTTCTATTATAATTTCACATAATGTGGTGTTAAGTAAGCATGCTATGTTGGCTAATTTTTAGCATCATAAAGAAGATGAATCTAATCATGGTAATTCCATATTAAGACAACTGAATTTCAGATTTGCATATAAGTTTGAGATTTTCATATTGTAGTAGTCCAATCCTTGTATCTCATCCATTGAGATCATATTTGGATAGAGATTGAATTTCCCAACAATCAATAGTAGAGCCTATATATTTCTCATCATTTGGTATCAGAGTTGAAGGTTAACTTGGTTTTATGTACTTCATTTTTTTGATTTCTTAGCCTAACAAGCTTGTGAGGATTTTTTAAAATGAATTGAAAGTTGTTGGAAGGCTTGTGGGGGCAACAATGAATGTTCTATGAGTTAACTTTGTTTTACCGATTTGTGAGATTGAAATCCATGGATATTATCAATGTGATCTATGTTGCACGCTTATGGATCTTTATGGAGTTAGTTACGTTTTGGTAACTTGGAGCTCTTGTTTGACAATATGATTTTATCCTCTTATTTTGTGGTTTTGTTCCTTTATCTTTTGGTCATGTGTAGTGAGAAGGTTTTCATGTTGGATGGGTACTTTTGACATCTTGGTCACATGGAGAAACACCTAATATTTGGACTATACAATGGAGTACTTATGTTGGCTTCATGGTTTTAGCCCTCGGTTATATGGGAGCATTGAAAGATAAGCCATTGAACTCTTTATGAGTAATGGAGCTCATATGTTTCATATGTTATAAGCTTTTGGACAACTTGATTTTCTTGTGAGTTGTATTTTTCTTTTGTTTTTGGTTGTGGGTTTGTAGATTTGTGCTTATTCCATAATTCAAATGACATGTTTTATGTGAATTTTTGGGTGCTTAAGTGGATTTCATATTTATGAAGGTGGTTTGATAGGTTTTACACGTTAACAAAAAAATTGTGGAATGCAGATTTGTGATAAGATTACACTCAGGGTGTTTTGGATGAAGAAATTTACAGGTTTGCATGGCTTCTTGGAGGGTTCTTTTTTATCTAAGGTTACTCTTATGTGGGTTTGTTTGGAAAATCAAGTCTAGCATTGATCATGGTATTTGAGTCTTGGAAATATACATGTTAAACTTTATCACCTCTATTTTACATGCTATTGATGTGGGGTTGAATCTATTTTTTTAGTTATTTGAGAGTGGAGCACTGATTATGTATATCTCCTTTGAGAAGTCGCATATGTGCAAATCTTATAAAATTATCTGATGTGGATACTATTTGGTATGCCATATTATTGGTCACCATTATTATAGTGGCATTTTTATTGCAATGAGAAAAGGTTATTGGGATTACCTAATATAGTTGTTCATTTGAATCTATAACAGTAGTTTATGGTGCAGGAGAAGCTTTGTTTATTTTTAGTAGAGTGTTGGAAATGATATTGGTCATGGTGTCATGTAGAACTCATTATTACTTTTAGTGGGAGCTTTGTGCAATTACATAATGTGTTATGTATTATTTTTTTCAATATTTTGGTTCTAAGTTATTGTTGTTGCAATGTGTAATGAGCCATGGATAATATTTGATTAGAAGATGTATGGCCTTTTGCAATGGTTGTTGGTCTCATAAGGAGATATTGGCTTTTTCCTTCACATTGCAGTGAGATTTTAATGACATCTTTGGTTCTATTAACAAAATATGTGTGCATTGGTGCTTGTGACCTCCTGAGAGGGGATGTTATATCATGATGCCATGATATGTTCATGATTCTATGATTGGAACTTTGATAGTGGTCTTTTTGGTTCTCTCTAGTTTTGAGTATTACGCATTTTCTTGGAGCTTCATGATTTTGTAGGGTTGCATTTTAAGTCGGCATGGATTGATTGGTGGATGATCATTGAAACTAGGGAGACTTGGGTGAGGCTAAGAGATATCTTATTTATGGATATCGTATGTTGATATGGTTACTCTTTGATCAGGATTTCAATAGAAATACTAAGTAGCCTACACCTTATTATGGATGTGAGTCCATTATGGACCTGGAGAGAATATTGCCCTTTACTATATAAGATTTCATTGCTTGGTGTTGTGTGTACAAGACAATATTATATCCCACTCTTTTCCTACTTGGTAGGTGAATGATATGAGAGCTATTGCCCACCTAAACATTAAATGCATTCTTTATTTTATATCTTGTTTCATTATATGAGTTAGTCTTGAGTACAAAAGTTTTGAAGATTTGTTAAGAAGAAGATGCATGGTTATATGGTTTTCCATTGTTCTCCTTATTTTGGTCTTGAGCTATGGATCTAATTTTGAGGACTTATTTGGAGAGGTACAAGAAATGTTTTGTGGCTTTAGGCATATTCCCTTTGTTGTGGGAATGATTGTTTTATTTTATCTACCTTTGGTATGAGAGGTTTACATCTATTTTTTCCATATTTTCATTTGATTTTAATGTTAGATGTTGATATCCTTTCAAATTAGAAATGGTGAAGGAGATCTTACTTTACATAGCTTGGTATATGCCAGTGTGGAACAAGGAGAAGGTTTGATTTGCAAGTTCTCTCTTTGGTCTTGTTCTTTTGCTTGGATGTTTATATTCATATGACATTAGTGTTGAGGTTCGTGTGGAGATATGGTGATCACTATGTTTGTGGTCATGTGTTGTTACACTTTTAATTAATTATTTTTTGATGACAACATGGAAGTTCCTTGATCTCTTTCTCAGATGATGTAGAAGATTGTGTTTAACAAATAGTGACCTTCTTAGGCTTCATTTTCGAATATTCAAGAGTCCTTCTAATTACGTATCTAGGGATCATAGATTGGGTTGCAAAGTTTCACACTTCGTGACACACAAATCTATAGCACACCTAGGACACGAGAGAAAGATTCTTCAATACCAATAAATGAACACAAGGATGTTCACGACAGGTTCATAAAAAATGTAGAGAAGGGGGATTCGTCACCCCTGAGGCTCTAGGTCATAAGAGATTCCCAAGGAATGAACTACCCTAAACTACCTTAGGTTGTTTGATAGGTTGAGAGAGGTTGAAAAGGAACCTTGGAAAATAGAGAAATGTTTCACTTCTGCTAAAGATAGGTATTTTCATAACTAGGCGAATCACCCAATGTAGAGGTTTTGAACTACAAACCATAAAGCTCACTATTTGAGGATGATAGCACAAGAGCTAGACTCCAATGTGTTGCGCTCACATCTCAAGGATGCACTAGCATCCTATAAAAATATAGGTCTAATAAATGGCCAGAAAGCACAAAGGGAATACTTATTACCCAACTGTTGAGTTTTTATAGTTTAATGGAAAAAATATAGAAACTAGAAAGTACAACAAGAAGAAAATTGGAAAGCTATTCTAAAATGAAAATGACAGAGAAAGAGTAGGAAAAGATAACTTTCATGCAAAAACCCAATTCTTCAGCTTTAACTCCAAACAAGTGAACCAACACCTACACACACAAAAATAAGAAAAAATGCTGGGTTGTGTTTTGAGGTCTACCTCCTTCAAACCCCCATTTTGGTGTTCTCACCTCCATAGACAACCAAATATGCAACGATATAGAGAAATCGATAAAGAAAAGAGAGGGATTGACACTATCAAATAGAGTGCAAAGACAACCTGAATGCTACTCTATAAGACACAATGATGCAAGTAAGTAAAAGAAATAATATCACCTTCTCTTCTGCTAACACTCAAGGCCAAGAGGAGAAGATGAGAGAGATGACGCCGCACAAAAAGAATGAAGCTTTGAAGATCCTGTAAAAACAATGGCATTGTAGCAAGAGCATGCTATTGAGGCCAAGTAGAGGGCTTTTGGTAGCAAGATCAAGTGATGTAGAGGAAAGAATGGAGTGAGAAAATGAGTTGCAATAATATGTGTAGTGAGAAAAATGAGAAAGAGAGATAAAGGAGAGAAAGAATGAAGTTTTAATGCATGAAATGGAGGAAAAGGGACCCTTTTTCTCAATTAAGGGTTGACAAAGAATGTTACATTCACGACCAACCAAATAAATTAACGCTTTTGCAAATCTTAGGGGTAGGAATCTGTCAAGATGACAACGTGGGGCACATGCATCCCTAACAAATATTCCTCCACCGACACAAAAATACAAGGCTACGTGGAAGGAATGGGTAGACGATGGTGGGTTTTGCATCATCAAACTTATAGTTTCAAAAGTAAGGATAAAATAAATGGAAAATTTTCCTAGGGTGCAAATTTACACCAATACAAAAACATACAACTATGATTATAATTTTCCCTTGAATCTTAGTAAACAACTATGGAGACATACAATCACATGAACACACATTGTAATATACTTCCTACACTGTTACAAAGTGTATCCCTTCATGTGCACCTTAGAAAAGATTCATTTGATGTGTTAGAATAACTTGCAAACTATCTCAAACTAAAAAATTGGCTCAGTAACCAACCCTACAAAATAAATAAATAAACTCCTTTTAGTAGTAGTAGGGTGAAACCATAACCAATAGAACTATAGCCTGGGAAAATATCTAGTTATAATGTATTCCTACCTAAAATGAATGTGAAAAATTGAATAGTAGTTCTTGGAGGTGTAGAGGTAGTTGAGAAGAGTAATGGGGAATATATATACTTAATGTAGATAGTTAGGAGCGCTCCCCTATATCAATAGTATATAGGTAGGAAAATCACATCAACAACATTACATTTGGCACTCAAAACCATTTGAAACACACATAAATTACTATCAAGTTCCTTTGAAGTATACCAACTTCTAAGAAGTTATTGGCTTTTTAGGCAAAAATTAGAACCATGTTAAAGTTGGGAGGTGGTTGACCTGAACCACATTAAATCACCAAAAAACACACGTCTCTCTTTTTAATTCATGTTAGAGGAAGACCATGAACTCAAAGCCTTGGTGAAGGTTATTAGCTCTAAGTTCTTGGGAAAACTTTGACAACTTACTCCAATGACTTCCTACTTTTCAAATCTTTTTCATCCACTAAGAACCTCCCAACTCTTCCAATGTTTAAGGCATTATTGGAAAATCACCTCCCATCAAGAACTAGGTGTAGTTCCAGAACCGTCACAAAACTTAGCCACTTGACACTATCTCTTGTATTCATGTCAGAGATTAACTAGGAAATTGAAACCTTGGTGAAAGTTTTTGGTTCTTGGTACCTTAATTTTTTTGGCATTTTCTTTCCTTTATTATCCATCTAGTTGCATATTGAAACTCTTATGAAAGGGCTTATGTAAAATTTGTTTCAAAACTTAAGGCTTTATCAAGAACTAGATGTTTTCCAAGAACTTCATTAGGATGTCACCTAGCTCTCATAATTCTAAAATACTTTGACACATCCACTTGATTTATTAAATTTCACCATCAAAATTTCATTGCCCACCCAAAAATATTTGGAAGTCAATTTCAAGATCTATTCAATACTATGAACCATGTTAGGAACCTTAACAAGTTTGAGAACTTAGACAAGTTTTAGAACCACCATAAAGTTTTGACACATAAAATTTTCCTCATTCTTTATTTTGCCTTCCTTTTTTCACACATTAGCATCAGGGTTTGGGTTCCAAGAAGAACCTAGAACCAAGGATATACACAAGAGATCAATGAGCATTGAGCCTCAATGTGGAACTTGAAACAAGAAATTACAAAGATCAACAAGATTAGTAAGAAGAACAAAATATGGAACTTGGAATGTAAGTTTTGAATCCAAATCAAAGTCCAAAATCTATAAAGTATTTTAGAGGTCAAAAGTGAGGAAGGGAATTGGAAAATGGAGTTTTGGGTTCCTATCAGGCCTTGGGGTTCGATAGGGGATCAAGTTAATACATTGAATATTGTGTTTCTTTGAATTTTGAGCTTATGTGTACATAGCCATCAAAATTAGCTTTCCAAAAATATAATATATGATATGTTCTTTTATTTTTTATTTTTTATTTATTTTATAAGCAAGATAACATAATTACAAAAAATAGAGACCTTTATTTGAGACATTGGGAAAATCACTGGTTAGGTCACAAAAATTATAAAAAGTGCACTTTGCATGGATGTTTTGGTTTCAACAAAAAAAGAAATTCCAATAATTTAGGTAAAGAAAAATATGTTATGGTAAAATGTAGGCATGTCTAATCTAGAAAATATTTTATTATAGTAAAAGTTGTATGGTAAAATGTCACTCACTGTTAAATAATTAAAAATAGTACATTTTTAATGAAAAATAACACAAATGATAGAAATATTTTATTTTATTTTATAAAAAATACAAATTGAATCTATAAAGAAAATGACACAAATTGCTAGTTTGCATATTTTATAGATTCATTACAATTTGTTTGGTACAATTGATAAAATGTGTTAAATGCTTAAAGTGTTGACTTTGTGACCTAATAAAATTGAAAAATGGGACACACTATTGTGTTTCCACCCATTTATACTTGACAATGCATTTGTGAGATTCTTTTGAATGATAAATCTCATTTATATATGCCATCCCGAATAATAACCTAGAAGTTATCTTGAATATAAGATCCTAAATACCCAACTTAAATTGTTTTACACAAATCTATACACAGTAATTAATTTTCTAAATTATCAATTTTTATATAATAATTTGAAATTTTAAAACATAGAATAGAAACATACATGAATATGCATATAATAGACATAATCATACACATAAATTTATTTAAAAGACAAAACTACACATGATTTAATTAAAAAGCTCTCTAAAAATCTAATATAATTAAAAATAATGAATGATAAATTGTAATTAACTTTGAAAAAATAAATTAAACATCAAAATAATATATTAATGATAAGACCTTTTATTAATATGAATAAAGTAAATTCATATGGCTCAATCTTATATAACCATCCGCGTCATCTCTAACATTATTTAGAGTGACGGAGGTAATACATACCCTTATCCTTCTCTATGCATTTTCTATTTATCTCTTCTAAAGTGATGTTTTCTAATACTTCCTAACCACATTAGAATAGGAGAGGCGTCATTACTAGAATAATAGTACTTACACTCTTTTTGATATATTTAATTAATTCACAATGTAATAATTAGATATGATTAAATTAAGTAGTTAGTCATGGAATATTAAAGGGAAGGTACAATCACATTATAAATAGTAATAGGTGAAATAGAGAAATTATTTAGTTTTGTGTCTTAAAAATGAATGTAAATGAATGAAGATAATGAGATTTGTTTGTTTTGAAAATTTGAAATATCTTAGACATTTATGTATATGGATCAAAATAAAATAATTGGATATGATTAAATTAAGTAGTTAGAGAGGAGTTCATGGAATATTAAAGGGAAGGTACAATCACATTATAAATAATAATAGGTGAAATAGAGAAATTATTTAGTTTTGTGTCTTAAAAATGAATGTAAATGAATGAAGATAATGAGATTTGTTTGTTTTGAAAATTTGAAATGTCTTAGACATTTATGTATATGGATCAAAATTAAAATATTATTTTATGTTTTGTGGTGGATTGAGTTTACTGTGACAAATCTAGATTACAATCATGATCTCACTCTAATCTGGAAATTCAATTTCTAATTATGTATGAATTTTGTCCTATAGAATTGTAGACAATTATATATTTTTTCAAACCCTTAGTTTTTTGTGAAGTTGATGGTATATGAAAATACCTTGATTATGTATGTTTTATTATTCTTTTACAATATAGATTTTGCATATTATTTTAATATAATTTCTTGCATAAAAGTTGTGGATTAGTATTTGTGGTTTGAAATTTCTAATAGAACTAGGCAATGCAAGCATAGTAGGGTGTGACACCATGTGGCAATAGTGCGATTTGATTGAATTTTTTTAAGGGACTTTAAGTGAACATAACTTCAATTGAACTTGGTTATGTGATGCTCCTATGGTAGTATTTTTTTCTATCCATGTGTAATTCTAGAGGTTAAAATTGTCAAACTTGTGTTGTACCCATAGGACTCAAATAAAATCATCTAGAAACAAAATTTATGTGTACATAACTCTCAAAATTAACTTTCCAAATATATATATACATAATAATTTTTAATTTATTTAATAAGCACAATATATCTATTACAAAAAAATTAAGATATTTATTTAAGACATTAGGGAAATGGCTAGTTAGGTCACAAAAATTATAAAAAATGCACTTGATGTCTTTGTTTCAACCAAAAAAACAATTTCAATAATGGACAAAGAAACATATGTTATGGTAAATTGTGGACTTGTATTTTTATTAGTATGAATTAAAAATAATAATAATAAAAATATTCAATTAAAAAATACCAAAAAAATCACGGGCTAGATATTGGAGTTAATTTAATTCCAAGAAATCTTAGAATTCTAGTAAATGTATTATGGTAAAATATCATTCACTATCACATAATTTAAAAATAGTAATTTTTTAATAAAAATAATTAAAAATGATTAAAAAATATTTTAAAATTTTGATTAAAAAAATATAAATTAAATTTACAAAGAAAATGACACAAATAATTAGTTTACATTATATTTAAATTCATTATAATTTGTTAGTATAATTGATAAGATGTATTAAATGCTTGAAGTGTTGATTTTATGATCCAATAAAATTGAAACACACTATTGTGTTTTCATCCATTTATTTGATAATGTATTTGAATGATTCTTTCAAATGATAATGATCGGGGTTGTCCTTGAATATAAGATCTTAAGTGTCCAACTTGAATTATTTTTACACAAACCTATATATAATAATCAATTTTTTAAATTATCAGGTTTTATATAATAAATTTTAAATTTTAAAAAATAGAATAAGATTGTGCATGTATATGATAAATAAAACCATACACATAGATCTATTAAGAGACAAACTATACTCATAATTTAATAAAAAAATCCCTAAAAATCCAAATCAATCATATTCTATATTTAATATAACAACATTTAAAATAATAAATTATCATATTTTAAATTATCAATCATCAATTATAATTAACTTGTAAAAAGTTAAACATCAAATTAATATAGTTATGGTAGGACCTTCTATTAATATTATTGTTAACACTTAATGTTCATATGGCTCAATCATATATAATCATCCACGTCATCTCTTCTAAAGTGGGGTTTTCTAGTACTTCTTAACTGGATATTAGAATAGGAGAGGCGTCACTACTATTAATAAAAAGTACTTACACCGCTTAGGTATATTTAATTAATATAATGTAATTATTAGATATAATTAGAGGAGTGGATGGAATATTAAAAGAAGGTACAATCACATTATAAAAAGGTAATAGGTGAGGGGAGAAATTATTTATGATTACGGATCAAAATCAAAATATTTTTGTTTTGTAATGGATTTAGTTTGTAGTGACAAATGTAGATAGCAGTCATGGTCTCACGTTGCATTCATAAATTTGATCTCTAGAATTATATATGGATTTTGATCTATAGTCTTAGACAATGATATCTTCTTTTAGATCTTTAAATTCTTTTTGTGAAGTTGATGGTATTTAAAATATCTTGATAGACAACACATTTCAAATATGCATATGAATTCTAGAAAAAATGCTAGACAATTCACATACACTAAGGTGAGTATGATAAGATATGTTAGATTCCTTGCTTGATGTCAAAGTTTGAGTGCAAATGCAAATGATTGTTCTTGTAATGACCAATGATTCTTTCTATAAATGATGATGTCTTTTTAGACATGAACATAATACTAAAGTGCAAAGATTTGTGCATAGTTAGCCTATAATCAAAGTGTAAAAAGGAGGCAACTAGCTAAAACGCTTGATTTTAATATTGTATTTAAGTAGATCAAGATTGTGGTTGCAAGAACAACCTCATAATTGCGGACATGACCTACGTTAGAAAATTAGATTAATAACTAAAATTAGGGAAATAAACCAATTACAATAAACATAAAAATCAATGGGTTGTAGTCACTAAAAATGCATAAATTAAACTTTATCCAAAAGCAAACTAAAATACATAAAGTGAACTTTATCCAACAGAAAAAATCAAAGGGTTGTAGCTCACTAAAATACATAAAGTGAACTTTATCCAACAGAAAAAATCAAAGGGTTGTAGCTCACTAAAATACATAAATTGAGCTTTATACAAAAGAAAATTGTAGCTCACTAAAATACATAAATTGAGCTTTATACAAAAGAAAAAATAACACGGAAGGTTGTAGCTGCTCAATTGATGTCAGTATGTTCCTTGATTATGCCTTCCACCAAGGTTTGGAGGTATGATATAAAGATGAGGTCATGATCGTGCTTTGGATGACTTTGGTAAAATAGATCCTCCTTGATCCTTGACTTCTAGAATACTTAAAACTAAATAGAATTTATGTCAACATGTTTAAAAATTTATATATAATCAAATTTGCACTCATTTTTTTTCAAATACACAATATATATTTTTCTCAAACCAAATTTGTACTCATTCCTTTTCAAATACACAATATTGCAACCATTTTCATTGATATTTACTTGTGTTTTCTCTATATTATGTGATCCACTTACATTTTCAATAGTTATAAGATTATTTCACTTTACCCAATTAGGAATATTGTTTGGTATTACTTTTTTAGTTTTCATGTAAAATTAATTGTGGAATATTTGTTTTGATTTAGTCTAATATAATAAGACGTAAAATTATAGGCCAATTGTAGATTTGGACACATGTTATAGAGCAAAGAGAACAATTGGAATTAGTTTAAAATGAGAAATGATTTCCCAAAAAAGATCATCAACAACACTTCTGCGCCTCCAAGTATAATATCATATAACAGTAGATTTCCACAGGAAATCTTTGTTGAAGGCCGAGGTTGCCTTTGAAAATAAGGGAGGTATGGGAGACCATATATACTCAAATTCTCCCCTCCAAAACAAGAAATATTCATAATACAATTGGGGAATTAGGTGAATAAACCATGACAAAACTTTCGGAAAGTAGACATAGATGCTTGAATGGAATGGAATGGAATGAAACAGAAGAGAACGATGAATATTTGTGTCAGCAGTGAGCTCCAGCCTTGCAACCAAGGACTCCTGAATTTCCAGTCAGAGCTCCCACCATGGAAGATGGCCTCGCCCCTAAGCTCGATGCCTTTGCATAGCTCGATGAAGCCCCTGCTCCAGATGGCGTGAAGAAAGCCCCATTTAACATTAGATCTCCTTCTGATCTCCAATTCCAGTGCTGCCATTCACTGGGGTTGAAGTCCTCTCGTTTTGTTACCTGAAAAAAACAAAAAACATAATTAGGTCACGAGTTGGGTAGTTCAAAATCTTGCTTTCCCTATAATAATATTCCTCAGCTAAGCATGTGCAATGTAGCTGTTGAGCAACGCGTCACATCTCAGACTGTAATCTTTAACGACCGAATTGACCAGAAACTTTATGCATGTGCAACGATGTACTCTTACCTCTTTTGCAAATGGATTGACTGGTGCGAGGTATCTGTTTCCTTGGCTGTTAATGGTGGGGTTCGCACTGCCTCCGATGGCATACATTTCCCAGTGCGTGTAGTCATTGTTCACCACGTGAAAGTACCCATGCCGGCACCTGTGTAATGCATTCAACCGTTTACAAGCTTTAGCATACAACACCCCGGCTAAAAACTCAGACAAATGGCAGCGGTTATAGTGTGGTGGTTAGTACTAGTTTTACCTTGGCATCCGTTGCACAAGACCTGCGCCGAAGTGGTTGAAAGCGATAGTCACCTGCATATTGACGTCCTGGGTGTAGGAATCACTGTGACCCAGTAGCATCACCTGCATCGGATCATAAGAAGTTAACAAGAGAGTGGAGGCAGAGGCAAATTAGAAAGGGGGCACAATTGAGATGATGGTTTGGAAGGGAACCTCGTTATGATGGGCGAAGTGGTTGTTGGAAATGGTAATGGCAGTGGATCCCATGATGGCGTCGATCAGACCGTCGGCGCATCTGGAAAGCGAGCAATGGTCGACCCAAATGTGGCTTCCGCCGAAGATGGAGACTCCGTCTCCGTCGCACATTGTCCTCCACCCGTAGTGGGTCGGGGAGTCTCTCACCATTGCATTGCCTGCGGGCTTGCAGTCGTGGATGTGAATGCCGTGAATGATGATGTTGGTTACGTATTGAACCGTTATGCAGGGCCCGTTGGCGATGTGGACATTGACGCCTCGACCATCAATTGTCTTGAAGCTGTTCATAATGAGCTCCTCCTTGAGCTGGATCACCATGCTTCTCTGGAAAATGATCCAAAGCGGCTCCGTCTGGATGACAGCGTGGCGCAGAGTTCCGGGGCGGGGATTCACAGCGTCGTAGTCACCGGGATCTGTTACTACATAAAAGCGGCCATTCTTGCCTCCAATGGCGTTCCTGCCGAATCCAATGGCGCAGTCGGCGAGCCTCTTGCGGTTGTTCTGCCAGTTGGGGTCGCATCTCCAGCAGTCGTCAATGGGGTTCCCCGTTCCGCACGACAAATAAGCCAGCTCTCGCCTCGTACTGTTAATGCTCCTGCATTACCATAACAATGATCCCAAAATCTCAACAACCAAAAAACAAAAACAGAGTCGATGCGCTTAAAATCTACATTTCTAACCCGAAAACAAAAACAGAAAAAAGACAATCTTACTTTTGAACCATTTCAGCAACACTATCCGGATCCTCTTCTGCAGCAGAGGAATTGCTCTGTTTTGCTGAGCACACAAGCCCAAAGAGTAGTGCTGCGAGTGCCAGCAACATCCAAATCGTGAAACTCCGAGTGCCCATCTTAAAGCTCACAGTCACGCACCAGATCCTGGCCTCTAGAACTCTAGTTGCTATCTTACCAGACAATGCTGCAACTCTCTAAGCTAGAGAGAATGCTGAGCAAACAGGACAGTGGAGTGGAGGAGATACTGGAAGCAGGGGATATATGCTGACAGTACAGGTTTGGTGCTCTGGGCTCTGATCGGACGCCTTACTTATAGCCCAGATTTGGCCATAGATACACACTTCGTAATTTACAAGTTTAATCTAGTCTAATCGATAGATTTAAGTCCGGGCCTACTAATAAAATTTAGCAAAAGTCGACAATTCCCACCACTCCTCTTTTTCACCAGACACTATGAAACTCTCTTAACTGTATACATTCCCTACCATTGACCCTATACGAACACTTACCTAGTTGAGAAAAAAATGTCAGTGTGCGGCACTGTAGCCTTTTACCCGGTCTCACTACCATCCACGGCCCATATCTTCTCCCAACAGTACGGCTAAAAGATCCACCGTAGATTCAAGGAATAATTACCAAACCCCCAACAACTGAGAGCATTAGGCACAATAGTTAGTTGGTCCCTACCAAATAGTTAGTTAGTTGATGACTAAAGACCCAGATAATCTATTGCGCGGCACTTCACCGAACCGCTAAATTTGACAGCTCCGCCAAACTGGCTAGCTATGCCACGTCAACCTACGGTAATCATATTGACGACCACCGGTAGTCTTGTAGGTGAAAGTTCCGCAACTGTTTAACTGCCTCTTTGGGAAGTGCACCGAACCGAATATTCGTCTCTAGGAAACATGGTGTTAAGATAAGTTTAAAAAACAGTTAGGCTAATGTTCCGGTTTAGAAAAACAGCAAGGGAACCCGAGAACATGGGTGGGCGTCTTAACATCCAATCAAAACCGGCCAAGCGGGACACCAGCACTGAATAATTGCACTTCGTTTCAAAGTTGGCCGCCTTTGAATTCCACATGCAATTCAATGTCAAGAAACCCGAAGGCGGGGGAACAGGGAAACCGGGAGAACCGGCGGGCATTGTAGAAGGGTAGGACCCACCGTAACATGCACATCTCACCTCTCACCATCTCTTCGACTCCCAAACCACGTGTTATGCCTACACTTTGTATGAGTTTTGTCTTTTGCCTCCCGCTTCTAGCCTCCCAAATTTATATATTATTATATCCCTAGGAATGGGAGTAGCCCCTTTGTCTTTGTCGGTGGCCAATGCCCACCTCCTCTCTTCTCTCTTCTCTCTTTGGGAATGTATTAAACTTTTCTTCTAAAATGTATAATTACCTATTTTAGAAGAAAACAAGCCCTTGAAACCTCCACATCTCTTACCTAAATATGTCTTTTTGTCCACCCAATGCATTCATGGGAGGGAGGGACGGTGGGAGGCGAGGGAGGGTGGGGGTCTCACTTCACATGGTGTAAAGTATAAACTACATTTGAACTTAGTTGTCCTTACACTAAGTTGTCATGTTTGGTCTTTAGATTTTAGGGAAATTAGATATAACTTAGTTCCACATTTCAAATTACCACGTTTCTCAACTTAATGCCCACCTATAAACATGACCACTAAGACAACATGTGAGGTAAAAGAACACGTTTCTCAATTTATGTTATTTAGGTGAAGTTGTTTGATATCTAGAATGAGGTGGAAAAAGAGGGAGGATGTTGAAAAAAGTCTCACCTTCTAGATTTTGGCATCCTTTTATCAAGGATAGGATTGTTAGTGGTAATGTGTCATATCATGTGCTCTTGTCCACTTGGGCATGCTAATGTTCTCTTGGTGCATTACCATTCTATAATGTCCTCTCTACCTTTTCTATATAAAAATGTTAATCTTGATAGATTTGTTTGTACATGGTACTACAAAAAAAATGTCTACAAATAGGAAAATTGGTGCATTAGATATATTTAGGGATCGAGCTAAATTAGATCCTTAAATTGATTCACACTTGGATGGAAATGTAGGTTATAAGTGTTTGTGAATAGGATCTAGGTGTAACATGTAAGTTCTTGCAATAATGTTAGATTGCTATTAAGATGATGGATGCTCTTTTAGATACTCTAAATATATATACATGTGCCTTAGATCCTTATGGTGTGTGCAATGCTTATGAGCTCATTTTCTTAAATATTCTTTTATAAGAAAGCTCTAATCTCTTTTGACTGTTAGAGGTGAATTAGGATTTTTTGTGTGTGAAAAGTCAAGTTTAATATGGAAAAAATGGATTTTGAATTTAGGGGATGCTAGATGCTAGCTCATGGTCTTGTCTAGAGGATAAAAGCATGGCACACTAGAATCCTAGATGATGATAATATGTGGGAGGAAGGTGTTCAAGTGTCATGATGTTCATGTTCATATATTAGGTGTAAGTTTATGGATGATCTACACTCTAAGTGATACAAATGGCTATTGAAAAAACACCAATACAGTGAGAGGGGGGTGAATTAGTGTATACAATTTTTTAACACTTTAAAACAACAGACAAGATTAAAGATCAAGCAAAACAACACACACATAAGAAGACACCAGATATACGTGGAAAACCCTAGAAGGGAAAACCACGGTGAGAAAATTTGCTTGAGTCTACTGCTCAAATCCAACCTCACAATAAAAGATATTACATATGTTTTGTAAGCACCCACTTATAGGTGCATTGACACCCAAGACAATGTTTTGAGGCACCAACCTCCTGGTACACTACACACCAAAGACAATGTTTTGAGACACCAACCTCAAGGTAAACTACACACCTAATTGAGCATCAACCTAATCTCTTTGAGGCACCAACCTCTTACAACATTACAAGTTCATATGTGCAAAATATTGGTTCTACCTTCACCTAAGAATGCACCTCTTTTCTTCACCTCCTTTATGCAACACCCTCTCATAATTCACACTACTCTTACTTACCATCTAACCCTTAGTCATTCAACTTTTTTTTTACTTAGCTTCTCTAGCAATCCAACTTACCTTGAGCAAAACAATCACCAAAATCATTTAATGTGATTGCTATTTTTGGCATAAAACAATCTAGGGTTTGATCTATAGTAAATGCCATATTTTTGCATGATCGACCTCTTCTGGATTTGCAGCTGTCATTGCATTAATGGTGTCACTCATTCCCTTCAATCACTAGTCAAAATGCTATTGGAATAGTTATCTCATTTTTTCGTGCCACAATTTAATTCACCTATTCGTTGATAAAATTTGATCTTTGAATGCAGACCATCAATTTTATTTTTTGCGCCCTAATTTGATCATTATCACTCAACCACCTTGCTTTAAATGAGGGTCAAAGATTAATGATTCAAAACAAGGATGTGAATCAACAATTCATTGCAATCGATCCTTACCACGTATCTCAAGCCCACATACCTACACTAGTCAACCCTAGTCAACATGTGCTTCTTGAGGAATGGTGGGGTTGCTTCTTCATTTTTGGCGATACCTTGTTTCCTTTCCTTCATACCACTTACCTACCATTTGGTAAGATGCAATCCATGCCTTTGACTCACAATACCTGATAAAGTCCTTCACAAGTGTTGTTAATCATAAACCTTTCGAGTGTTGGCCTTCGGCCTTACCCTTTGCCACCTTCATTCCATTCGAAGACCATCACACCAAAACACCAAACTCTGAAATGCCTTTGGGAAGTTGGAAGCCAGGGTTTGATGGTCCTTAATACCCCTTCCATCTCTTTGAATTTAGATAAGGCATAAGCCTTAGCTCCAACCCGTGAAGCACTGAAACCTTTTTGGGGTTCGGGGTTCACACATACTGCATACCGAACTTTAAGGTAAGGCATAAGCCTTCCTACTAAGCAACAAACTCTAAAACCTTTTCAGGGGTTGGGTTTTGGGTTTTCTGCATACTCCATACTCCACATTTCGTTAAGGCGTAAGCCTTAATTGCGATGCCCGAAGACTAACATCCATTCAAACTTCACCTTTCTAACTCCTATTCCTTTTTGCATTCGATGCGAGGTATGCCCACAGAGTTTGAAACTTTTTGGACTTAGCTCAATCTTTCTTCAATTCTGACAAGGCATTTGGTAAGAGGTATGACTAAAGCTCGATATCTGAAACCATGTAGTATCAAGTAAGCCTCAAGCTCGAAGTCCGATGTCTAATCAAACTTGGCTTAATTTGTCTAACTCTTTCCTTCTCTAACAAGCAATATAAGGTAAGCCCGAGGCCCGAAGCTCGAACTTCTTCAATAATTCTAGGCTTGCACTACAACTACAAATTCATCATTCAAAGCTAGACCACTTGACATCAATGACCATCATGACTGGCCATAAACTCCCTTTTGACATCAATGACAATCAAATTGCCAAGAATGACTAGAGTTATGCTAATCAAATGCCGGGTGCTAGAGTAAGCAAAAAATAAGAGGGAAAAGTGTTAAGTATGTACTTTTCATCATTATATATTGCCCCATTTTATCATACTTGTGTATTACAACAAATCAAGCATGATAAATAAAATAAAATATATATTTATTAAACTTGATATAAAATATATAAAGACAAATGATACTAAGGATCTCTAATTACATTAGATGAATTGGACCATCAAGGTTAAGTGTTGCCATTGAAGTCATAAGAGATTTTCTTAATCCTTGTGACTAGTGTTGGAACTTTGGTGTATTATTCACTTGTAGAGAGTTCTAGTGAGAGAAGTTAGTGAACTTGTTCAAGATCAAGTGTTTGATTGTAGACTTGTAAATAAGTATATAGTTAGTTGCAATGAATCATGGTAAGTTGTGAGTATTTGATGATATAGTTTAGAATTGAGAATTTTCTAAATCTAGTACCTCTATGTTCTCACTCACAAGTAATTTGGAGAACTCACAATTGCATAATTGTTGAATTATGTCACTAGAGTGTGTATGACAATGTAGGTGCACTTATGACATTGTTAGAGTACATATAGTGATCATTAAGAGCATGGTGATGTTATTAGGAATGCTCATAGTTACTATAAGTAGCTAGAAGCAAGTAGGGGCTTGTATTTTTTATCACAAACCATTGGTACTAGTTGGCTATGGTGTGGGGAGACATATATGTGATAAGGTAGGTTGGTCAATAGCTTTTAGCCAAGTGTGAGTAGCAACAACTTATTATATATAACATACTATGTTATGGGAAGATTACAAGATGCTTATGTGATTGTTGATATTCTACGTAATATTTAAATGGTTGGCGTAGACACCCCAAATCCACTTGCACTTCTCTATAATAATTTCCTATAAATTAATTAAATAATTAATTTGGTTAATTATCCCTATACTAATTATTTTTCTATATAGACTAATTAATTCACATTAATTAATTTGAATAACCTTACTAGTTGACCAATCACAATTGATTCCTCTTTGCATCCCTAAATTTAATTAATTAAATCAACTTAACTAACTATTTTGTAGAAAAATGGAAACTATCCTTTGAAGATTTGCATTCTTTAGGGTTTGGCACCTTTTTCTACTTCCATTGAGGAGGGGGGTGGAATGATATGCTTGTGAATGGGGGTTTGATGGATTTGGATAAGATATATGATTGAATTACAACCTAAAGGTGAGTCAACCAACCCTTGACCAAATCTGAAATGGACTTAAGGATGAAATGCAATGTAATGACTAGGTTAATGATGTAAATTTTAGTTTTGATGCAAAAAATAGTAAACACGGAAAGCCATAGATAAATTTAAATAGTAGAAATGGACTGAGCATCTGTGGTTCAAATTTGGGGCTAGAAATGGAGGACTAAGTCACCTAGGGTGACAATGTCCTTTTGACTAAAATTTAGATATGTTTTCAAAGTCCATAGGAGCCAGGTTAGAGCTTCTTCTTTTTTCCTTTTCACATTATCAGATCATTGTCAAATAATTCTATAACTAAGTTTTTGTTTATTGTCAAGGTGTAGGGTTTGAATGCAACAATAAATAATTTATCTTCGAATCTCCCCTCATCTTCTCCAGATCTGAAACCTGCACATTCAAAGACAGAGGAAGGGTTGTGCCATTTAGGGACTTGCCTTAGTCAAACATCGTGTTAGTGTTTCCAATTCCACAATGGCAATGCCAATGATACAAAGATAAATGATAGGAAGCAATGATGAATCAACAAAGTGTTGTAACTCACCACCCTTGAATGGCTTCCTTAAAGGAGTGAAGTCTTACAAATCTCCTCAAGGTTTGGATCTTGTTTGCTTGAATTTCTTAGAGACCTACAAGGATTAGTCTTCACAAACATAAACATGAAAACATGAACTCACATACACTTTGACATGGTGCTTGGATCTTGAATTGCTACGATAAATCTTTGAAATGTTACTCTTGACTTGCTTGATAATGCTCTTGATAATGATTCTTGCTCAATTATTCCACTTGATGCTAGATATCTCCAATTAATTTTCAAATGATGCAATAACTAGGTATTTATATGCAATTATTATAATTTCTCGTAAATGAAATCTTGATAGCCAACTTTGGACATTTGAATCTCAAATAATAAAATGTCAACATCGACATATTTGAATTTGGAGCCAAAATAGGGGGACTAAGTTGCCCTATGCGACTATGTCCCAACCCTATTTTTTGAGAACTAGGTTGTCGGGGGAAAAGTATTAAATAAATGCATTTATTTTTCATTTGCAATTTGTCAATAATTGTTTAAAATGAGCCATAAAATGCATAATTTAGGAAATTAGGTGCTCAATCAAGTCCAATAACTTAAGGGGAGAAAAACATAGTGTGAAATTATCAAGAGTGATAATTAACGACACTACATTTAGCCCCCACTTTACTGAGAGTATGAACTTATGCTCAAACGCATGGTAAAATAGAAAATATGTCAACAAGGGTCTGATTGTCCAAATGTTGAAGAGATAGGATGACAATGAATCAAGGGGGGCGTGCAAGACCCCAGGATCCAAGATCCCATGGAAAACTAACATGAGCACAAAGGAACACACACATGTATGAAATGCATCATGAAAACATACACAATGTCAAAGTAAAATGCAAAAGGAGGGTATGGATAATCACAGACTAGCAAGCTACGTTATACTAGGATCCACACCAAAGGCATTCATGACTCACAAACTAACAAAGTTTGATATTTTCTAGGTGAATCAGAAATAGAAAACACAAACTAGTGAAGTCTGATATTCACTAGGTGAGCCCCCACGAAAAAGCAACAAAATGAGAAACACACAAGGTCTAGTGAAGTCCAATATTCACTATGTGTATACCTATAACCATACCATGAATTATACTCCCTAATAACTTTGATAAGGTGCTACAAAATGATCAAGATGTTATGCCAACGCATCACTAAGTTCATTGTGTATAAACAAAGTGAAGCAAAAATGCCAATGTCAACGCATCATTAAGTCCAACGTGTGTGAACAAAGTGAAATAAATAATGCCAATGTATGCCCCCACCTTAAATAAATCGCTAAACACCATGTTGTGAACAATTAATTGTCATGCAATAAAGATCATGAGAGATTATTAGGAAGCCCTATGCCAATGATACGTTTCTAAATAAAGCTACGTCATGATAAAGTGTTGCCCCTAGGTGCAATACAACAAACAACATAGAAGATGAACACATAAGGGATCCATGGATCTAGGGTCATAAGAATCTATTAGATTCCTATTATCTATTATTGTTGCTTATGATTTTGAAATAGAGCAAATGGATGTTAAAATTGCTTTTTTTGCATGGGGATCTTGAGGAAGAAATTTATATTCGATAGCTTGACGGTTTTGTTGTGAAAGGAAAAGAACACTTGGTTTGCAAGTTAAAGAGATCTTTATATGGTTTGAAATAGTCACCCAAGATGTGGTACCAGAATTTTGATTCTTTTGCATTGAAGTTGATTTTTTTTAGGAAAGGAGGATCATTGTGTTTACATTAAGGTTACTGATGATCAAATATTAATCATTGTCTTATATGTTGATGACATGTTTATGGGAAATAGGAAGGTGATGATTATGGAGCTTATGAATCAACTTTCTCGCACATTTGAGATGAAGGATTTGGGGGATGCAAAATATATTCTTGGTATGGAGATCAATAGAGATCAGGTTTATAGAAATCTTTGGTTAAGTTAGAGTAAGTATGATGATACCATTTTGTAGAGGTTTAATATGCATAACTGTAAACCAGTAAATATTCCATTTCCAGTTGGTACTAAGTTGAGTTTAGACATGTGTCCTAATTTTTATGATCATATTGAAGAAATGTCTAACGTTCCTTATGCTAGTTTCGTTGGTAGTTTTATTTTATATGCAATAGTTTGCACTAGACCAAATATAGCCCAAGAAGTGGGAGTTTTGAGCAAGTTTATGTCTAACCTTGGTAGAGAGCATTGGACTTTTGTTAAGAGGGTGTTTAGATATTTGCGTGGTACTTCAAATTATTGTTTGGTTTATCATGGTACTAATGATGTGGTCAAGTCATTGGACATACAGAGATTTGTTGATGCAGATTGGGTAGGTGACACTACAACAGAACAGGCAATTAGCACCTAAAATAGCACCGGATTTTAGTGCATTTGAGTTAATGAATTGGACACTTTTGTCGGCACAAAATGGCGTGCTCACTTCGGCGCCGGATTTAGCACCAGATTTAGCATCAGATTTAGTGTCAGATTTAGTGTCAGATTTAGCATCGGATTTAGCACCGGATTTAGCACTAGATTTAATGTCGGATTTAGTGTCGGATTTACCGATGGATTTTGTTGCTTCTAGTTTGGCTTCCGATTTTGCTTCTGGCTTTGCTTCTTATGTTGCTTCCAAGTTTGCTTCTGGTTTTGCTTCGAGGTTTGCTTCCAGTTTTGCTTCCAATTTTGCTTCCATTTTTGCTTCCACTTTTGCTTCTAGTTAATTGCTTATGTTTTTTCTTCCAAGATTGCTTCTGGTTTGCTTCTAGTTTGGCTTCCATTGTTGCGTCCTTTTTTGCTTCTAAAAATGCTTCTTATTTTGCTTCCATTTATTAATTTAATTTTTTTTATTTAAATTTAATTAGTTAAATATATCATGCCTCTTAAATAACTCATATGATTATAGAGTAAGTAAATTAAATAATATGTTTTATTTAAATTTAATTAGTTAAATATATCATGCCTCTTAAATAACTCATATGATTATAGAGTAAGTAATTTAATTATTTAACTCATATGATTAAATAACAAGATAATTATTGTTACTTTATTTTGCTTCTAGCTAAATTAGGTAGACTTATTATTGTGTTTGCATTTAAACAATAAAAGGTACATATCATTTTCAGCTAAGTTTCATCCATGTGCATAAAAGAGAGTATCAAAAGATTGCATTATTTGATTAAGGGAATTGCATACAGTAGAAAAGAGAGTCAACATTTATTGAAAAGGTAGTCTTTATTGATAACCATAAGTGTATAGTGTCCCTCACAAGCTGAGGGACTAACTATTTTTATGCATATAAAGAAAAAGCTATACATTTACAGATAAAAGAAAATGCATATGTAAAGAAGGGGGACCCGTCATTCTGAATGACGAATCTCGATCGAGTTGCCTTGCATCAGCTTCAGTCCTCCTGCCCATCCAACCTCTAGTTGTCACTTGCCCCTGCTACTCTGAGTTTCCCTGCATTTGTGAGAAGAAGTTGGTTAGAGCAATGAAGGATCACCAATTAGTACATAGGAAAACATCTGTAAACATTTGTAAACATTAAAATAGCTAGCATATCATACATGTCCAAGAAAACAAAAGAGTTATCAAACACATCTATCTTATGCTTTGTTTATCTAACATGTTTGCTCTTTGTGTAGATATAGGACAAAATTTTGTTACTGTTTTATTTCAGCTGATTACAACATGTGGAGTAAAATGTGGCTCCCACGAGGGTTGAGCCCAACGTGTTGCCCTTGTGTTTTAGGAGGGATAGGAAATTAAGCAACTTGATCAAATCAATGATAAGCCTATTATTTTTGTCCACCCAATGCATTCATTGGAGGGGAGCTCTCAATTCACATGGTGTAAAGTATAAACTACATTTGAACTTAGTTATCCTTACACTAAGTTGTCATGTTTGCTCTTTAGAATTTAGGGAAATTAGATATAACTTAGTTCCACATTTTAAATTACCACGTTTCTCAATTTAATGCCCACCTATAAACATGACCACGAAGAAAACATGTGTGGTAAAAGAACATGTTTCTCAATTTATGTTATCTAGGTGAAGTTTGATATCTAGAATGAGGTGGAAAAAAAGGGAGGATGTTGAAAACAAGTCTCACCTTCTACATTTTGGTATCCTTTTATCAAGGATAGGATTGTTAGTGGTAATGTTTCATATCATGTGCTCTTGTCCACTTGGTCATGCTAATGCTCTCTTAGTGCATTACCATTCTATAATTTCCTCTCTACCTTTTCTATATAAAAATGTTAATCTTGATAGATTTGTTTGTACATGGTACTATAACAAAAATGTCTACAAATAGGAAAATTGGTGCATTAGATATATTTAGGGATCGAGCTAAATTAGATCCTTAAATTGATTCACATTTGGATGGAAATGTAGGTTATAAGTGTCTGTGAATAAGATCTAGGTGTAACATGCAAGTTGTTGCAAAAATGTTAGATTGTTATCAAGATAAAAGGGTGCTCTTTTAGATTATATATATATATTCCTTAGATCCTCATGGTGTGTAATGCTTATGAGCTCATTTTCTTAAATATTCTTTTATAAGAAAGCTCTAATCTCTTTTGATTGTTAGAGGTGAATTAGGATTATTTTTGTGTGAAAAGTCAAGTTTAATATGGGAAAAATGGATTTTGAATTTAGGGGATGCTAGATGCTAGCTCATGGTCTTGTCTAGAGGATAAAAGCATGACACACTAGAATCCTAGATGATGATAATATGTGGGAGGAAGGTGTTCAAGTGTCATGATGTTCATGTTCATATATTAGGTGTAAGTTTATGGATGATCTACACTCTAAGTGATACAAATGACTATTGAAAAAACACCAATACACTGAGAGGGGGATGAATCAGTGTATACAATTTTTTAACACTTTAAAACAACAAACAAGATTAAAGATCAAGCAAAACAACAAACACATAAGAAGATGCCAAATATACATGGAAAACCCTAGAAGGGAAAACCAAGGTGAGAAAAGTTGCTGGAGTCTACTGCTCAAATCCAACCTCACAATAAAAGATATTACATGTGTTTTGTAAGCACCCACTTACAAGTACATTAACACCCAAGACAATGTTTTGAGGCCCCAACCTCCTTGTAAACTACACACGAAAGATAATTTTTTGAGGCACAAACCTCAAGGTACATTACACGCCTGATTGAGCATCAACCCAATCTCTTTGAGGCACCGAACTCTTACAACATTACAAGTTCATATGTGCAAAATACTAGTTCTACATTAACCTGAGAATGCACCTCTTTTCTTCACCTACTTTCTGCAACACCCTCTCATAATTCACACTACTCTTACTTAGCCATCTAACCCTTAGTCGTTCAAACTTTTTTTTACTTAGCTTCTCTAGCAAGCCAACTTACCTCGAGCAAAACAATCACCAACATCATTCAATGCAATTGCTATTTTTGGCATAAAACAGTCTAGGGTTTGATCTACAATAAATACCATATTCTTGCATGATCGACCTCTTCTAGATTTGCAGTTGTCATTGCATTAATCCAATATCACTCATTCCCTTCAATCACCAATCAAAATGATACTAGAACGGTTATCTCATTTTTTATGCCACATTTTCATTCACCTAGCCATTGACAAAATTTGATCTTTGAATGCAGACCATTGATTTTGTTTTTATGTCGTGATCTTACTGTTATCACTCAACCACCTTACTTTAAATGAGGATTGAAGATTAATGATTCACAACAAGGATGTGAATCAACAATTCATTGTAATCGCTCCTTACTACATGTCTCAAGTCCGCATACCCATGCTAGTCAACACTAGTCAATGTGTGCTTCTTGCGGAATGGTGGGGTTGCTTCTTCATTTTCGACGATATCGTGTTTCCTTTCCTTCATACCACTTACCTATCATTCAGTAAGATGCAATCCATAGCTTTGACTCATGATGCCTGATAAAGTCCTTTGCAAGTGTTGTCAATCATAACCCTTTCAGATGTCGACCTTCGGCCTTACCCTTTTCCACCTTCATTTCATTTGTAGAACATCACACCAAAACACTGAAACACCTTTGGGAAGTGAAAATTTGGGGTTTGATGGTCTTTCATACCCCTTCCATCTCTTTGCATTTAGATAAGGCATAAGCCTTAGCTCCGACCAAAAAAGCACCAAAACATTTTTGGGATTCGAGATTCACACATACTAAATACTAAAATTTAAGGTTACAAGGTGTAAGCCTTCTTAACGACCCACAAACTCTAAAACCTTTTCAGGGGTTGGGTTTTGGGTTTCCTGCATATTCCATACTCCACTTTTTATTAAGGCATAAGCCTTAATCACGATGCTCGAAGACTAACGTCCTTTCGAACTTCACCTTTCTAACTCCTTTTCCTTTGTAAATTCGATACACGGTATGCCTAAAGTCCGAAGTTTGAAACTTTTCAGACTTATCTCAATCTTTCTTCAATTCTTATAAGGCATTCAGTAAGAGGTACGATTGAAACCCGATATCTGAAACCATGTAGTATTAGGTAAGCCTCAAGCTCGAAGTCTGATGTCTAATCAGACTTGGCTTAATTTGTCTAACTCTTTCCTTCTCTGACAAGCGATATAAGGTAAGCATAAGGCCCAAAGGATGAATTTATTCAAAACTTCAAGGCTTGCATTGAAACTACAAATTCATCATTCAAAGCTAGACTACTTGACATCAATGACCATCATGACTGGCCATAAACTCCCTTTTGACATCAATGATAATCAGATTGCCAACAATGACTAGAGTTATGCTAATCAAATTCAGGGTGCCCGAGTAAGCAAAAAATAAGAGGGTAAAGTGCTAAGTATGTAATTTTCATCCTTATATATTGCCCCATTTTATCATACTTGTGTATTACAACAAATCAAGCATGATAGATTAAATACAAAATAAATTCAGTAAACTTGATATAAAATATATGAAGAAGAATGATACTAAGGATCTCTAATTAATTTAGATGAATTGGACCATCAAGGTTAAGTGTTGACATTGTAGTCATAAGAGATTGTCTTAATCTTTGTGACTAGTGTTGGAACTTTGGTGTACTATTCACTTGTAGAGAGTTCTAGTGAGAGAAGTTAGTGAACTTGTTCAAGATCAAGTGTTTGATTATAGACTTATAAATAAGTATATAGTTAGCTGCAATGAATCATGGTAAGTTGTGAGTATTTGATGATATAGTTTAGAATTGAGACTTTTCTAAATCTAGTACCTCTATGTTCTCACTCAAAAGTAATTTGGAGGAGAACTCACAATCGCATAATTGTTGAAGTATGTCACTAGAGTGTGTATGACAATTCTTGGTATGTGGTGATTGATCATGCAAATATTGTACTTGTAATGTATCATGGGGTTTGGGGCATCACCCCAATTTTTTTTTGGTTAACATGTCAAGGTTTTTGCGTTGACACATCAAGGTTTCTCTCTCATTAACACACCAAGGTTTTCCCATTAACACATGAAATATAAAATGACCTTGTAAAACCCTAATTCTAGAAGGTTCCAAAAATCTTGTTATAAGTAGTTGGGATGTAAGTTGCAGTGTGTGTGATTCGCGAGATTGTAATATGTTTTGCACTGGATAATAAAATCATTGGATGGCTGAGTTTTTGTGGATGTAGTCCATATTGGGTGAACCACATTAAATTTTTGTGTTGATCTCTTTTGTGTTATTCTTCACTGTTATTTTTGGGTTATTTAATCTGCATATAATTGTTAATGTTTATTGCTTTGATCTGCCTAAATCTTAAAAAATAGTATAATAGCCATGTGTATTTCGATTGATTGGTAGGAAACCTCTAGATTTGAGTGGGAGAAATGGAAGAAGGAAAATTCAAGGTTGAGAAGTTCAACAACTCGAACTATCAATTATAAAAGATGCAGATGGAAGATTATTTGTATCAAAAAGATCTATGGCGACCATTGCAAGGAGAAACAAAGAAAGAGGCTACGATGTCTGATGAAGAATGGGAAATTCTAGATAGAAAGGCATTGGAGACCATTTGGTTGTGCCTGGCAACATTTGTGGTGTTCAATATAATAGAAGCAAATACAATAGAGGTTGTAATGGAAGCTTTGGCTAAATTGTATGAAAAAGCCTCAACCTCAAATAAGGTATTTCTCATGAAGTGTTTTTTTTTTTAATTTAAAAATGATTGAAGGTGGATCTATGAAAAATCATTTAAACGAGTTTAATACGATTACCAGTCAGTTAACTTCTGTAAAAGTAAATTTTGATGAAGAGGTGAGGGCTCTCTTGGTTTTATATTCTTTGCCAGAAAGTTGGAATAACTTGGTAATGGTTGTAAGTAACTATGTCTCTAGTTCAAATACATTGAAATTTTATGATGTTGTTGGTGTTATCCTTAGCGAGGAAATGTGGTAGAAAAGTATGAGTGAGACTTCAACATCGGGTAATTCTTTGACTGTAGAAAACAAGGAAAGAACAAAGGAGAGAGGAAAAAGCCCAACAAATCGTGGGAAGTCACAAGGGAAGTCGAAGAAAGGAAAATCTAAATCTAGAGGAAGAATGGATTGTTGGCATTATGGAAATCCAGGACACTTGAAGAAGGATTGTTGGTCTCAAAATGGAAAACAAGGAGATGGACAACATGATGACAGTAAGGAAGCTAATGTTGCAAGTAATAAATTGTAGGATGCTTTAATTTTGTGTTTGGATAATGTTAATGATTCCTAGGTAATAGATTCAGGGGCTTCATTTCATGTCACCCCCCATAGGATATATTTTGTAGATTATGTTCAAGGTGATTTTGGACAGGTATATTTGGGTGATGATGAACCCTATCAGATTGTTGGAAAAAGAAAGATAAAAATCAAGTTGCAAAATGGAAATGAATGGTTGCTATAGGAGGTAAGGCATGTTCCAAATTTGAGAAGGAATTTAATTTCTGTAGGACAACTAGGTAGTGAAGGCTGCATAGTTACCTTTTCCGACAAAGTCTGGAAGGTCACTAAAGGTGCATTAGTAGTAGCTAAAGGTGAAAAGGTAGGCACATTGTATTTGTGTACTGGTAATACTTATTCTACCTTAGTTGCTACAAAAATAGTTGCTACTGAGACAATTATAGCACTTGCTACATAAACATAATTGTGGCACCATAGACTTGGGCACATAAGTGAGAAAGGGATGAAGATCCTTCACTTTAAAAAGTTGCTACCAGGTCTAAAGCAGATTGACTTGGCTTTTTGCAAAAAATATGTTTATGGAAAACAAAAAAGATTTTGATTTCTCAAAGTTGGGAAAGAGAAGAAGAGTGAGAAATTAGAGCTTGTGCATTCAAATGTATTGGGACCAGCTTAGGTATCTTCTCTTGGTGGCTCTTGTTATTATGTTACTTTTATTGATGATGCAACTAGGAAAACATGGGTTTATTTCCTAAAATAAAAATCAGAAGTATTTGAAACCTTTAAAAAGTGGAAAGCTTTGGTTGAGAATGAGACAGGAAAAAAGTTGAAGTGTCTCATATTTGATAATAGAGGCAAGTATTGCAGTAGATAATTTGAAAATTACTGTTCATACAATGGAATCCATAGGTAGAAAATGGTTCCTAGAACCTCACAAGAAAATGGTGTGTCTGAGAGGATGAATATGACCATTATGGAGCATGAGATTGCATGTTGGACTACCCTTACACTTTTGGGAAAATGTTGTATATACCATTGATTATTTAATAAACATGGGACCTTCAAATCCTTTGGATGGTGGCATTCCAGAGGAGGCATGGACGGGTAAAAAGGTAAACTATTCATTTCTAAAAACCTTTGGTTGTAAATATTTTGTCCATTTTGATATTGGAAGTAGAACCAAGCTTGAAGATGTCTAAAAAATGTACCTTCATTGGATACAAAGTAGATGAATTTGGTTATCAGTTATGGGAATATAAAAATCATAAAATCATTAGGAGCAAAGATTTTATATTCAAAGAGAAGGTTATGTATAAGGGTCGGCTACAGGAAAAGAAGCATGAACATGCCAAAAAAGAATATGTGGTGCTGGATGAGATTCCAAAAAATAAAATGTCAGTGGTACCTGATACTCAGCAACAACAAGTTATCCGACAAACTCCGGCAAGTGTTAGATGTTCTACAAGGATAACTAGACCTCCAAAAATATTTTCTCCATTATTATTCTAATTATTAATCGATTCCGATGAACCTGAAAGTTATGAAGAAGCAATGCAAGTAGATACCCAAAAGTAGTGGGAGCTAGGCATGAAAGAGGAAATGGATTCCTTGCTATAGGATTAGACTTGGGACTTAGTCCAATTGCCTATAGATAAAAGAGCATTGCCAAATAAATGGTTTTATAGGTTGAAGGAAGAAGATGGAGGCAAGAAAAAATATAAGGCCAGACTCGTGGTAAAAGTTTTTGCATAGAAAAAAGCTATAGATTTTGATGATATATTTTCTCTGGTTGTACAAATGACTTCTATTAGAACTATTCTAAGTCTTGTGGCTATGGAAGACTTGCATCTTCAACAATTAAATGTGAAAACAACATTTCTCCATGGGGATTTGGAAGAGGAAATATACATGCAACAACCACAGGGATATGAGGTCAAGGGCAAGGAGGAATTTGTGTGCAGGTTAAAGAAGAGTTTGTATGGCCTGAAGCAAGCACCTCGGTAATGGTATTTGAAATTTGATAGTTTTATGGCTCAACAAGGTTACAAAAGATGTCATTTTGATTATTGTGTTTATTTTAAGAAATTGGATAATGGTAGCTATATTATCATGTTGCTTTATGTTGATGGCATGCTTGTTGTTGGGTCTAAAATGCAGCATATTAATGAACTTAAATAAAAATTAGCAAATTCATTTGCTATGAAGGATTTGGGTGCAACAAAACAAATCCTTGGTATGGATCACACGAGATAGGACAAACAAAAAAATATTTTTGTCTCAAAGTGAGTATGTAGAGAAGGTGTTGAAAAGGTTTAACATGCAAAATGAAAAAATAGTTACTACACCTTTGCCTAGTCATTTTAAGTTGACAAAGGAGATGTGTCCAAAGACACATGAGGAGGAAGACAAAAGGTCTAAGATACCATATACATCAACAATTGGTAGCTTGATGTATGCAATGGTATGCACAAGGCCAGATATTGCACATGTAGTGGGAGTTGTGAACATGTATATGAGCAATCTAGGAATGGAACATTGGAATGCAGTATTTAAGAGGTACTACTTCAAAGAAACTATGTTTTGGAGAAACAAATTCAGATCTAAAAGGATATGTTGAGTCTGATCTGGCAGGTGATATTGATAGCAGGAGGAATACTACAGGGTATGTTTTTACTGTAGGAGGTATTGTAGGCCACTGAATTTCAAGACTACAAAAGGTTGTTTCACTTTCAACCACTAAAGTTGAGTATGTTGCTACTACATAAGCTAGAAAAGATATTATTTGGTTACAATTTTTTTGGGGGGAATTGGGACAACGACTAGAAGATAGCCCTTTGTAAACTGATAGCAAGAGTGTCATTGATCTTGCTAATAATTCAGCTCTGCATTAAAAAACTAAGCACATACAACTCAAATACCACTTCATCTGGTTAGTTTTAGAGGATGGACAGTTGCAGCTGGAGAAAATTCACACAAGTGAGAATCCTGTAGATATGTTCACAAAGGCAGTGACACAGGAGAAACTGATTTCCTCATTAGTTTTCGTTGGCCTTCACGAATGGTAATGGTGGATATAAGAAACCAGCCAGACCTGCAATCCAGTGGGAGCCGCAAGTGCAACGGTTTCATCTAGGATCATTCTCCAAGTGGGAGATTGTTGGTATGTGGCGTCTGGTCATGTAAATACTTTACACTCGTAATGTATTGTAGGGTTTGGGGAATCACCTCAAATTTATTTTTTTGGTTAACACGTCAAGGTTTTCCCACTGACATGTCAAGGTTTTTTTCCTGTTGACACATTAAGGTTTTCCCGTTAACACGTCAAATGAAAAATGACCTTGTAAAACCCTAATTATAGAAGGTTCCAAAAAGCTTGTTATAAGCGATTGGGATGTAATTTGTGGTGTGTGTGATTTGCGAGATTTTAATTTGTTTTACACTAGATAATAAAATCATTGGGTGGCTGAGTTTCTGTGGATGTATCCCATATTGGATGAACCACGTTAAATTTCTATGTTGATCTCTTTTGTGTTATTCTTCATTGTTATTTCTGGGTTATTCAATCTACATATAATTGTTAATGTTTATTGCTCTAATCTGCCTAAATCCTAACAAAAATGTAGGTGCACTTATGACATTGTTGGATTACATATAATGATCATTAGGAGCATGGTGATGTTATAAGGAATGCTCATAGTTACTATAAGTAGCTAGAAGCAAGTATGGGCTTGTCTTTGTTATCAAAAACCATTGGTACTAGTTGGCTATGGTGTGGGAAGACATATATGTGGATGACATAAGTTGGTCAATAGCTTTTAGCCAAGTGTGAGTAGCAACAATTTATTATGTATAACATATTATGTTACGAGAAGATTACAAGATTCTTATGTGATTGCTGATATTATATGTAATATTTAAATGGTTGGCATAGACACCTCAAATCCACTTGCGCTTCTCTATATCAATTTACTATAAATTAATTAAATAATTAATTTGGTTAATTATCCCTAGACTAATTATTTTTCTATATAGACTAATTAATACACACTAATTAATTTGACTAACCTTACTAGTTGACCAATCACAAATGATTCCTCTTTGCAAACCTAACTTTAATTAATTAAATCAACTTAATTAACTAACTATTTTCTAGAAAAAGGGAAACTATCCTTTGAAGATTTACACTCTTTAGGGTTTGGCACCTTTTTCTACTTTCATTGAGGAGGGGTATGGAATGATATGCTTGTGAATGGGAGTTTGATGGATTTGGACAAGATGTATGATTGAATTACAACATAAAAGGTGAGTTAGTCAACCCTTGACCAAATCTAAAATGGACTTAAGGATGAAATGCAATGTAATGACTAGGCTAATTATGTAAATTTCGGTTTTGATGCAAAAAATAGTAAACATGAAAAGTCACAAATAAATTTAGATAGTAGAAATGGACTGAGCATCTATGGTTCAAATTTGGGGTTGGAAATGGAGAGCCAATTCACCCAGGGCGATAGTGTCCTTTTGACTGAAATTTAGATATGTTTTCGTAGTCCTCAAGAGCCAAGTCAAAGCTTTTATTTTCTTCTTTTTGCACTGTCAGACCATTGTTGGATAATGCTATTACTAAGTTTTTTTTTGTTGTCAAGGTGTAGGGTTTGAATGCAACAATACATAATTGATCTTTGAACCTCCTCCAATCTTCTCTAGATTTGAAATCTGCACATACAAAGACAGAGGAAGGGTTGTTCCATTTAGGTACTTTCCTTAGTCAAACCCCATGTTAGTGTTTCCACTTACACAATTGCAATGCCAATGATAAAAGGATAAATGATAGGAAGGAATGATGAATCAACAAAGTGTTGTAACTCACCACCCTTCAATGGATTCCTTGGAGTGAAGTCATACAAATATCCTTAAGGTTTGGACCTTGCTTGCTTGAATTGCTTGGAGACCTACAAGGATTAGTCTTCACAAACATAAACATGAAAACATGAACTCAAATACACTTTGACATAATGCTTGGATATTGAATTGCTACAATAAATATCTGAAATGCTACTCTTGACTTGCTTGATAATGCTCTTGATAATGATTCTTGCTCAATTATTCCACTTGATGCTAGATATTGCCAATTAGTTTTCAAATGATACAATAACTAGGTATTTATATGCAATTATTATAATATCCTACAAATTAAATACTGATAGCCAACTTTGGACATTTGAATTTTAAATAATAAAATATCGATGTCGACATATTTGAATTTGGAGCCAAAATAGGGGGGACTAAGTCGCCCTAGATGACTATGTCCCAACCCTATTTTTTGAGAATTAAGTTGTCAGGGGAAAAGTATTAAATGGATGCATTTATTTTTTATTTGAAATTTATTGATAATTGTTTAAAATGGGTCATAGAATGCATAATTTAGGAAATTAGGTCCTCAATCAAGTCCAATAACTTAAGGGGAGCAAGAAATAGTGTGAAATTATCAAGGGTGATAATTAACGATGCTACATTTAGCCCCCACTTTAGTGAGAGTATGAACTCATGCTCAAACTCACACTAAAATAAAAAATATGTAAAGAGGGCTCTGATTGTCCAAATGTTGAAGAGATAGGATGACAATGAATCAAGGGGGGAATGCAAGACCCCAGGATCCAAGATCCCATGGAAAAAAAACATGAGCACAAAGGAACACACACATGTATTGAATGCATCTAGACAACATACACAATGTCAAAGTAAAATGCAAAAGGAGGGCATGGATAATCACATACTAGAAAGTTGTGTTATGCTAGGATCCACACAAAAGACATTCATGACTCACAGACTAACAAAGTCTGATATTTTCTAGGTGAGTCACAAACAAAAGGCAACACAAGCTAGTGAAATCTGATATTCACTAGGTGAGCCCCCACAACAAAGAAACAAAATGAAAAACACACAAGGTCTAGTGAAGTTTAATATTCACTAAGTGTGTACCCATAACCATACCAAGAATTATACTCCTTAATAACTCTGATAAGGTGCTACAAAAATTATCAAGATGTTATGCCAATGCATCACTAAGTTCACCGTGTATAAACAAAGTGTAGCAAAAATTCCAATACCAACACATCATTAAGTCCAACGTGTGTGACGAAAGTGAAATAAATAATGCCAATGTATGCCCCCACCTTAAAAAAATTGCTATAAACCATTTTGTGAACAATTACTTGCCATGTGATAAAGATCATGAGAGATTATTAGGAAGCCCTACACAAATGATATGCTTTTAAATAGAGCTATGCCATGATAAAGTGTTGCCCCTAGATGCAATACAACAAACAACATAGAAGATGAACACATAATGGATCCATGGATCTAAGGTCAGTATAATCTATTAGATTCCTATTATCTATTTTTGTTTCTTATGATTTTGAAATAGAGAAAATGGATGTTAAAACTTATTTTTTGCATGGGGATCTTGAGGCATAAATTTATATGTGACAACTTGACAGTTTTGTTGTGAAAGGAAAAGAACACTTGGTTTGGAGGTTAAAGAGATCTTTATATGGTTTGAAATAGTCACCTAGGATGTGGTACCAGAAGTTTGATGCCTTTGCATTGAAGTTAATTTTTGTTAGGAACAAGGAGGATCATTGTGTTTACATTAAGGTTATTGATGATCATATACTAATCATTATCTTATATGTTGATGACATGTTGTTTATGGGTAACAACAAGGTGATGATTAGGGAGCTTAAGACTCAGATTTTTGAGACATTTGATATGAAGGATTTAGGGGATGCAAAATATATTCATGGTATGGAGATCAGTAGAGATTAGGTTCACAAAAAGATTTGGTTAAGTCAGAGTAAGTGCGTTGATACCATTTTGCAGAGGTTTAATATGCATAATTTTAAACCAGTAAATATTCCATTTCTAGTTGGTACTAAGTTGAGTTCAGAAATGTGTCCTAATTCCGATGATTATACTGAAGAAATTTCTAATGTTCCTTATGCTAGTGTTGTTGGTAGTTTGATTTATGCAATGGTTTGCACTAGACCAGATATAGCCCAAGCAGTGGGAGTTTTGAGAAGGTGTATGTCTAACCATGGTAAAGAGCATTGAAATTTTGTTAAGAGGGTGTTTAGATATTTTTGTGGTACTTCAAATTATTGTTTGGTTTATCATGGCACTGATGTGGTCAAATCATTGGACATACATGGATTTGTTGATGCAGATTGGGCAGGTGACTTGGATAGTTGAAGGTCCACTGGTGGCTATGTTTATAATTTGTTTGGAGGTACAATGAGTTTAATAAGTAAGAGAGCCTAAAATTTCATTATCCACCACTGAAGTATAATATATGGCTGCTACACATGCCTCTAAGGAGTCAGTTTGATTAAAAATACTTGGTAATGGTATTGGTTTTGATTGCAGCATAGTGAGGATTGGATGTGATAGTCAGAGTGTCATATGTTAAGCCAAAAATCCTATGTATCATGCTCATACTAAGCATGTTTGATGTTCAATATCAATTTGTGTGAGAAATGGTAGAGAATGATAAGGTTTTAATTGAGAAGGCTAACACTTTGGATAATGTTGCAGATTCTCTCACGAAGCCAATGACCACAAATAAGTCCTCTTGATCACTATACTTGATTATGTTTTATTTGTATCTCATGGATGTAATTGCAATGTATAATGTCAAGTGGGAGAATGTTAGGATAGGTGACATTATAATTTCTATATTAAGTTGATTTATGTGTCTCCACGTTCTTTGGAAAGTTTTCTAGGGTACATGAGGGATAAAATATTTATTATTTATTTTTCTATGACAAATTTTAATTGCATTCAAAGAGGTGGATCCTTTACGGTGGTGGTTACAGATAATTTTGAGAGGATATTCCTCTTGGGAATCCAACTTTGTGAGTGGGGACCACTTTGGTGTGCATGTCCTTGCATGTTTTGCATGCTCTTGCATGGTTGGGTGCCCAGGTTTGCATGTTGGCATATGCTCTTTCATGCAACCATCAGAGTCGTCGATGAGTTATGGAGCACTTGTGTTTGACCAATTCTGATTGGCTATGGGTTAGGTGAACATGTGAAGGCCATGTGATAATTTAATATTTTATTCCATGTTTATCATGGGTTTTCCACTAAGGGGAGCATGGGTTTTTCTAGGTGGTTTTTCTTGTTGTTTTGGGATACCATTTGTGGTATTTGTTGATGCCAAAAGTTGGCAAGGTAATAGCCCTCTGTTGGAAACTCAATTTTAGGGGGGGAACTATTGCGCCAAACTAAGTAACCTTCAAATTTTTAAAGAAGCTGAATTCTTCTATAATTACAATTTTGAATGAGAAAAGGAAGCATATATAAAATAAAGGATCTAACTAAGGCGATGCACCGAGATTTAGATTTTAGGCATGATAAATCTATCTTAGGGATACGACTTAAGGGCCTACTAGGTAGTCTTCTATGTTCCAGAATGGTAAAAATAAGATAGAATCCTGAATGATTCACTATATATGACATAAAATAAGCTTCATACACATTTTCTAGAAATAAGAGTCCAAGACACGATCTAAACTAACAACTTGTTTTAATTTATAGAAGTTTGAGAATGATGCATCCAGTACAATAATGGCACAGTAAAACTTATCAAATATAAAAAAAAATAGAAAGGCCAAACAATAACATAGTCTGTGAGTTCTTGTATAATAATCTAATAAAGAAAATAAAGGCCTAGTTCTTCTATCTATTCTTCCACCAAAATCTGAACAAAAAGTTGGAACTCTTGGGACCCCTTCTGATAAGGAAGAAGCAGTATTTATAATAAAAACCCGCCTTGATGAGCAAGCAACAAGAAATATTCTCTGATCATGAGCAATGATGCATTATAATTGATTTTCCCTGGTCATTACAATAGAAAAGATTTGAGCTATGAACGAGGACGTCCAAATTTTGGATGCATCTCCTGTGAATGATGGTATTGGTCCCAACAGACCAGAACTCAGACACATGCAATTCACTCATGGCGGTAGTTCCAGAACATGACAGTTGGCGATAGTTGTCACCTGCTTGGTTTTCCTTTGCGATGGAGCCCTTGGAAGATCACGTGGAAAGCAGTTGAAACCTGATGCTCATCATTTCCCTTGATCAATGAAGAACTTGCGCAGTGAAGAGACGTGGAGGTATGTTGCATATTGCGCTGAATGGTGGGTTCTACCAAGAAATGTGCGTGAACTGATGCTATGTGGTAGGCAGTCGGGACTCAAAAGGGAAGCGATGCAAAGAGGCTCAAAATTTTGCGAATGGCTGAAACGTGGAAGCCCGTCGCAAGCTTTCGAAAAGCAACAAGAGGAAAATCCTGCGAAGAGTGCTCGACTGACAAGTGGCGGTACTGACACAAGCTTGTGCGGAAGGGAGCCCAAATTACCTTTTCTCAAAAGGGGGCATGGCCAATACTTAGGCAAAATAAACTCACCCAAAGGGAGCTTGGGAAATTTTATGTTCACAGCTTCTGGCGACTCATTAGGGGCATTTTGCAAGCGGGATGAGTAATCCAAAATTTTTTGGTTTGCAGACTAGAGACCTATCCATCATGTTGGGTCTCAAAAATGCAAGTTTGAACCACGAGAGGTTTCCAAGCTCTCACAATGCTTTTGGCCAACGTACAAGCCCAATTGATGCAATTGAACCTTCTTCTCTTTAGGTTCTGCTAGACCAAGGCGGGTGAACCTATGTGAATGATGCAGATTGAAATGTACTTCCTGGTTGAGCAATCTAATCACTATGGCAATTGGAAGTGAATAGACGAAAACCACTAAAACTAATCCTACTCCTACTGCACAAAAGAAAGGATTTGAATAAGTTGTTTGATATGAAATTTATCTCTGGGTTGAGGTAGATCAGTGCCTTCTATCCACATGGGCAACATAGTCAAAAATAATGAAATATGTGTGTTTCCTTCTCTAACTTAATTCTAGTTGTTAGGCAGTTTGAAAATTCTATGACTAGCATAAAACCTCGATAAATTTATGACTTGCATAAATTATGTTGGGATATTTCTCTATCAGGTTCTACTTCAACAATCCAAAAGAAATCCTTAAATCACTGACTTATTAAAAGATTTTAATTATGACTTGCAGACACCAGTTAATTAAATCACACAAAATGAGAGTGCATTCTGATAAATCAAAGATATACTTGATATGTTGATTTAAATGATTAAAAGACCTCAAGTTGGAGACAACCAAAAATAAAGAATATAAATTTTATACATCACAACAGCTAAACACCAGAAAGAAAATCACCAATTAAAATTTAGTATCTCCATTGATTCTGTTTTAGGAAAGGCTCTGTACATTATTTGCATTCCTAGTCCATTTTCTGGAAAAAACTAACTACCTACCTACTAACTCCCCTATCTCTATCTCCCCTTTTCAACTAATTTTTCTAATAATTTATACAACATATCCCAAGGGTCACGACACTTCAGTTTCTGGTAAAACCGTTTGTTGTTTCATGATAGTAATTAAAATATTTTGTGTTGCCTCTCAGCAAATTAAATATTTTTTACAATAGTTCTGCCTTTAAATTTTTCGTTTAATACCTTACCACTCCGTACATTTTATGTCTCTGTGGCCTCCTTTTATTTTACTGCTCCACCACGGGCTTTGACTTTTCCTCCTGCGATATAGCGGTGACTGGTCCCACACTGACTATCGCAACTTCTATCTCTTCTACCGCTCTACCACATCCTTCACTTTTACTGTCGGCAGTAGCGCAATGCTTTGACTTTGACCATTCCCTTTCACTGCTTCTTCGTCCACCATGCCACCGCAACTTTCATTTCCTCATCCCGCGGTATCGTGGTGTCCGACATTCTCTGTTACCTCCACGGTTATCTTCATGTCCACCGCACCACCATGGTCTTCGCTTTGACTACCAGCGGTACTGCGGTGATCGGTCTGTAAATCACTAACCGATCCACCACTGGATTCGTTCTAACTGACTACGGTGTAGCGGTAACCGTTTGCTGACCGTCACCTTCACCGTCGTTGCTTGCTACTTTATTCACCACTGTCGTCGCGGTCACCGATCTAGCCGGTTACGGTACCACAGTGGCCTCTCTTAACTGCCAGCCTTCGTCCATCGTAGTCACCGTAGTCTGTGGTTTAACCGCATGCGGTACTACGGTATATCTTTTGCACGACTGCTAACTGTCCACCGCATAACTGTCTTCCCATCAATGACTGTTTGCGGTGCAACGGTAAGGGTTATTGTGACTACCCTTAACCGCTCACCGTGATACCACGAGCCACCCTGAAAGGGGCCATGATATAGAGGTAAACGGTGGAAGCCTCTAAGGGTTTTAAGGTAGCGGTATGATTATAAGTCATTTTTGGCTTTATGAAAGTGGAATAAATGAATTATTTAATGGAAAGATAGGAAAATATTATATTTTAAATGGAAAAAACCTCAGGATTTTCATAGAATTTTTGGGTTCTAACAGTGGCTCTTGTTGGGGATGAGTGATTTTTCAAATCACTGCAAGAATCCAGAATATCTACTGGGAGAGAAGACCAAGTGAAGGAAATGAAAAATGAAGGCCATGGAATATGGAGGGAATGAATCAGAGTAGAGATGGAAAATTGAGCAACATGGAGAAATGGAAAATCCTATACTACTGTACATGGAAAGAAAATGAAGTTTCAATAAGGGAACTTTTGAGAATGTCCATGTACTGGAAAACCCAGACCCTTCCTAAACTACTGTGCATGGAAAAGAATATTTAAAGAGGCATTGCTAAGAATTGTCCATGCACTGGCAATCCTTAATCCTTTGTACCTACTATGGTTCAAAAATCAAACCACAAGGGATGGCCCCAGGCCACCCAAAAAGAAAAACCTGCCCTTTCCTCTACCATAGACCTTATTCTCTTTAGAGCTCATCAGGTTTCTTTTAAAACTATCCATTCCACCTGCCCTGTTACATGCACTGTCATTGAAAACCTTCAGAAAGTCATTATATTCAACTTGACACACACTAATCTGCAATTCATGATTCAATAAATCTTTGTCACCCTTAGCATACAAAATGTATCCACTTTCAACAAAACATTCATAGGCCTGCTCATTATCATATGTTGTTGAATGATCAAGCAGTTGCACTGGGACCCAAAAATCTGAATGCTTTTCTTGGAAATCAAAAAATTCTATCTTATGAATATATTTTGAAACAATCAAATCACTTTCTATTTCTTTCTTATCACCAGTTGGCATTAACACACACATTTGATCCATACAATATTCTTTATACATACTTGAATCAACAAATACTGAACACTTATCATCAACAACATGCAAACCAACATCCTCTTCTTGCAGGCAAGAATAATTTAAATCACATACCTCCTCTTGGACACAAATAGATTCATGATCAGCTTCAAAAATTTCATCACTGTGAGAGATGGACATGGAACCATTTGAATCATTACACACAGTACCTTCACTGTCAAAGCATATATAGGTTGGAACCAAAACTCTGGAATCATCTTTATGCGCGTACTTCTGGTATTCAAGAGTTAAAAAATATGAAACTTGCTCACTGTTGAGTGAACATGTCTCTGCTTCCATATCTTCTACCATGTCTCCAACCTCTTCTTGATCTTCATAATAACTGCAACAATCATCTTGTTGAAGATCAACATCAACTATTTCATCTTCACAATTTGACTCACAATCTGTTATGCAAGAGAAACTCTCCATATCTTCATTGTTGGACAGCATGATATCATTTTCTATTGCAGCTTCTAAAGCACTGTTGGATGTATCCACATACCTCATCCCAAGTGTGGAATCAATAAGTTTATTCACCGCATCCAAGGCACACTATTTTGATGATTCTGGCCAATAAACTGATTCAGGCTCTGATGCTCTTAGAAGTTTTGCAACAAATGTGGGTCTTGTTGGCCTAAAATGAGGAGGTAATTGCATGCAAATATCTACCATCCTATTGTACAAAGAACTTACAAATTCTCCCTTATATTTTCTTATGTCAAAAAAGGCATCCACAAGACCTATACCTCTCTCTTGAACTTGAGTATACTCATCAATTTTTTTTTTATGTGAATAGAGTACATTACCTTTCTTACCAAAGTTCTTAGTTGCATCATGTGGTATTTGTGGTGTCCAAGATCTCCTGGCATTTGTGTCTTCATTCTTACTGTATGATGGCCTATTCAGTGGTGTACTTGGAGCACATTCGGCTCTCAATAGAAGCATTCATTGTTTCACTTGTAGTGTTTTTTGATTCTAGTGTAACCTTTGTTGTTCCAATTCTTCCAACTCTCTTATTGAGTGTTGTCCTCTCTCTGCTTCTGCCATCTTGACAAAATGTTACTGCTCCACAACATCCATTCATTATATATCAAATTAAAATAGAGTCGCCACCTACTTTTCCAAAAGTAGGAAAATGAAAGGGATTGCTTTGGTTTGCCCCAGCGAAATCTTCAAATTTTTTTTTTTTAAACTTTGTTGACTCTATAAATGAAAAGGCTGAAAAATATTTCTGAGTAATTCCCCAGTAGAGTCGCCAAACTGTTGGGTCTCAAAAATGCAGGTTTGAACCATGAGAGGTTGCCAAGCTCTCACAACACTTTTGGCCAACGTACAAGCCCAATTGATGCAATTGAACCTTCTTCTCTTTAGGTTCTACTAGACCAAGGCGGGTGAACTTATGTGAATGATGCAGATTGAAATGTACTTCCTGGTTGAGCAATCTAATCACTATGGCAAATGGAAGTGAATAGACGAAAACCACTACAACTAATCCTACTCCTACTGCACAAAAGAAAGGATTTGAATAAGCTGTTTGATATGAAATTTATCTCTGGGTTGAGGCAGATCAGTGCCTTCTATCCACATGGGCAACAGAGTCAAAAATAATCAATTATGTGTGTTTCCTTCTCTGGCTTAACTCTAGTTGTTAGGCACTTTGAAAATTCTATGACTGGCATAAAACCTCGGTAAAATTATGACTTGCATAAATTGTGCTGGGATATTTCTCTATTAGGTTCTACTTCAACAATTCAAAAGAAATCCTTAAATCACTATGACTTATTAAAAGATTTTAATTATGACTTGCAAACACCAGTTAATTAAATCACACAAAATGAGAGTGCATTTTGATAAATCAAAGATATACTTGATATACTGATTTAAATGATTAAAAGACCTCAAGTTGGAGACAACCAAAAATAAAGAATATAAATTTTATACATCACAATAGCTGAAAACCAGAAAGAAAATCACCAATTAAAATTTAGTATCTCCATTGATTTTGTTTCAGGAAAGGCTTTGTACATTATTTGCATTCCTAGTCCATTTTCTTGAAAAAACTAACTACCTACCTACTAACTCCCCTATGTCTATCTCCCTTTTGAACTGATTTTTCTAATGATTTATACAACATATCCCAAGGGTCATGACCCTTCAGTTTCTGGTAAAACCGTTTGTTGTTTCGTGACAGTAATCAAAATATTTAATTGTGTTGCCTCTCAGCAAATTAAATACTTTTTACAATAGTTTTGCCTTTTAATTTTTCCTTTAATACCTTACCGCTCCGTACATTTTATGTCTCTGTGGCCTTCTTTTATTTTACCGCTCCACCGCGGGCTTAGGCTTTTCCTCCCGCGGTATAGTGGTGACCGGCCCCACACTGACTGTCGTGACTTCTATCTCTTCTACTACTCTACTGCATCCTTCATTTTTACTATAAGTAGTAGCGCAGTGCTTTGACTTTGACTGTTCCCTTTCACTGCTTCTTCATCCACCGTGCCACCGCAACTTTCATTTCCTCATCCCGTGGTATCGTGGTGTCCGACATTCTCTGTTACCTCCACTATTATCTACATGTCCACCATGCCACCGCGGTCTCCACTTTGACTGCCAGTGGTATCACAGTGACCGGTCTGCAAACCACTAACCACTCACCACTATTCACCGCTCCACCGCTGGCTTCATTTTAACTGACCGTGGTGTAGAGGTGACCGTCCACTGACCATCACCTTCGCTGCCGCTGCTCGCTACTTTATTCACACCGCGGTCACCGATCTAGCTGGCTACGGTACCATGGTGGCCTCTCTTAACTACCAACCTCCGTCCACTGCAATCACCACGGTCTGTGGTTTAACCGCGTGCGCTACTGTGGTATATCTTATGCATGACTACTAACTATCCACCGCATTACCGTCTACCCATCAATGACTGTCTGCGGTGCAGTGATAAGGGTTATTGTGACTACCCTTAACCGCTCACCATGATACCTCAAGCCACCTTAAAAGGGGCCATGGTATAGAGGTAAATGGTGGAAGCCTCTAAGGGTTTTAAGGTAGCGATATGATATATAAGTCATTTTTGGCTTTATGAAAGGGGAATAAATGAATTATTTTATGGAAAGATAGGAAAATATTAAATTTTAAATGGAAAAAATGTCAGGATTTTCATGGAATTTTTGGGTTCTAACACATCGGGCGGTGCGGTTAGAGCTTTGAGAGGGCGGTCTGTAGAGGTAGCCATTCATCTTCAGATGGGGGCAATAAGTCTTGTAGATTTTCTTGCACTCTTTATAGCTTGATCACTTCCTTGTAAGGCAACGATGATGACATATAGGCCCATGAATCGAATTGAAAGAGGAGACGCGTGATCGACTGAGTGATGTTCTCAAAATATTTTGCGGCAAGGGGTTGGCTGAGATTTTGCAACGTAGGCACATCCCGTTGCTTTTCCTCGATCTTTGCTGCAATATGCTCCATTGTGGCTACTGACTCACCCTCAAGGAATAAAGAAGGTAAACCCATCTGAGTTAGATGGGAGAACCTAGCCCTTATGCTATTCATGGCCTGATCCAACCTGGTAACACATTCACCGACATGAAGGATAAATTTGTGGTAGTGGATCACCCTGTTGGTTTTTTTAGCAGTGGCTCTTCCGTCTTCAATCCTTGCATTTTCCAAGACTTCATCTGAGACCTGATATAACTTTTTTAATAATCCCTCGACCTTTGGAACTCTCTCCATGATGGACTAAGTAATTTTCTCGATCGTCTCGTGAACCCTTCTGCTAAGACTGGTTGCCTACGCCACAAAACGGAGCGCCGACTGTAGAGTTAGGCAGAATGCCTTCACTCTTTCCTAATATGAGATGTGTAATTGTTGGGTTATTTGTAGGAGGTCTATTTGATCAATTGAGGGTAAGGCCGAGTCCTTTAGTAGGGCGATCTCCTCATCACTTCATTCGATATCACTTGCAAGCTCTGCAACCCTTTGGTTTGTTGTGGTGAGTTACCCCTGCAGCTTCCGTGACTCTGTGAGATAGCTATCCTTGACTCACTCTTTGTTTGTCGCTTCTTGCTCTATTGTAGATTTAAGCTCTGCAATTTCATTTTCCATTTGAGCATGGTGAATCTGGAAATTTGTATCCTTTTGTTGCATCTGCAACTTTAATTGACGAGATTCCTCATCTTTCTATTGTATGTCCAGCCTCAATTTTGCTAGTTGGTCTTGATACTCTTGGCTCTCTTAATTCCTTTTGCGTGTTGAAGAATTTTTTATTCTTCATTCTATCTTTTTGCATGTAACACTTGGATTTTCTTTGATTTCTTGCATTCAAACGGGTAGGTAACGGCTGCCTTTTGCATTTAATTCGGCATGTACTTCCATTTCTCTTGCTCATACGAGATAAGCTACTTTCCTCTTTTGTAAAGGAAAGGATTCATAATTGTATTGGTAATAGCATCCTTTCAGCACAATTTTTATGGGAAATTGAATCATCGGTGCAATGCCTGTCATTTCTTCATCTGCCTTAGAAATTAATATCTCTCATAGCATGATCAAGCTGAAATCACAATGAGTAATTTGGAAAGATTTGAGTTCACCCTTGGAGCTCAAAAATACCCTGTGTTGTGCCACCTAGCTTTTGTCTGTACGATCCGTCACCTAGGACTGCCACCAATTTGTGCTAATTGATTACCACTCCTTAAGCTTTCATGCAGCAATCCGTACCTACAGACGCAACAAGGTTGGAATATCAAGCTGGCCTTTTTGTGGGATTTTTTAGTAAGAACTCGACTACCATCATGCTTTGTATACTGGCTACCTTGGATATTTATATAAATAAGCTCTAATATAGCAGCGAAAACATTCTTAGCGAAACAACCTTAGGTGATTTGATAGGTTTAAAATTTACATAGCGCTAGTCTTGGGTGATTTGAGGAGAGGTTGACATAATGAATACTCCAATTAGGTTAGTGTGTAACAAGGCTCAAACAACCTTCCTGGGAGAGATCTCGAGCAGGCATCTAAAACGTATGACAAAGAATAAGAATTCACTAGCTATCATAGCCATCAAGTGGGTCTTGGGAAGGGACTGCATTGAATACGAGGGAAAATATCGAGTAAATACTGATATCAACTCACACTTCATTGCTTTGCGGCTTGATGCTCAGGCTCTGAAAGCTATGATCCTTCATTTGGAAATTCAAATTTTCCTAAAGAAGTACCTTGGGGGTCTCGACAAGGCGGTGAGCAATGCGGTGTATGGCCTAGGACTTCCCATTGTGAGTGACCTAATGAAGCATGTTGAAGAAGATGCATTGGTACCGTGGGTGCCATTCTTGGGTGGTTTTTGGCTTCAATCACTCACAGATCATCGTGATAAAGCCACTCTTGCATGTCATTTCTTGTTGCGTTGCTACAATGTGGTGTTGTTCTATGACATAGGTTGTTATACCGATTTCAGGAACCTTGTGTTTCCTCTGTCGCTCATCATGGGTATTTATGTTGCTTCTGCCACAGGTCCTATTGCTGCTGATAATCTTCTCGCTACTCCCAACAATGTCCTAGTTGATGAGGACAATACCTGTAATGCAGAGATATGAAGTTTGACATGCTTTTTGCTTTTGTATATATATACTTCTGAAAGAAGGCTCGCATATATGTATGTAATGAAGTCATATATATGGCTATACTTTTTGAATGTTTAGCCACAAAGCCTTTTTGAAAATGTTTTATCATAGTATATATATAACGGATACACTTGCTTATGTTAAACTTCTTTGTCTTCATCCTTTGTTTTCACAACATGAGTTGAATCCTTTGTATTTGAATTTAATTTCTGAAACCTGAGTAGCAAATTTTTTCTCTATTCTTGTAATAATGAGTTTCATGAAATTTTCCCTGCTCCTTGTAACTGCGAAAAATGTGATAAAAGAACCGGCCAACAAAAACCCAAAAAGAAAACTAATTACATTTTTACAATTTACATCTGCATAAAGCAACTACAACCTAATTGAACAATTTTAATTGAATCCCATTGACCGAAATTCCAGGTGGTTCTTGTTCCATATTTTCTAATTCAAATGCATTGTTTTTTTTTCACTTAATTATTTTGAAAGGGCCTTCCCACAACTTGTCAAATTTTCCATGTTGTCTAGGCTTTGCAACTCTTTCATTGAACTTTAGTACCAGGTCTTCGCATTTTAGACCTTGGTTTGAAGCCTTCTTGTCCAACCATTTCTTAACCACCTGCTGGTGATTAGTCATGGTTGTTAGGGCTTTCTCCCTTTTCTCTTACACCTCCAGTAATTCAGCCAACCAAACTTCCATAGCCCCATTCTCTTCAATCTCTAAAGACTTAAGTAGTTGTAGCGCAGGTATCTCTATAGAGATAGGCAATAGTGCTTCTTTCCCGTATACTAGCTCATATGGCGAGGTCTTTAGTGCTTGTTTAGGAGTTATGTGATCTTCCCATAACGTTGTTTGGAGATGCTTATGCCATTCTTTCTCATGATCAAACCCGATCCTTTTGATGAGTCTAACTAGATTCTTATTAGTTGACTTGGCCAAGCCATTCCCCTGTGGGTAATAGTTTGATGAGGTTTTGAGGAATATGCCATGCGTAAGTGCGAAATAACATACCTTAGAATCTAGAAAGGATTTTACATTTTCTAAGATGATGGTCTTCGGCAGGCCGAATCTTGTCACTAGCCCCTTGAGAAAATCCATAATTTCTTCTTTTGTTGCATTCTTCAAGGGTATGGCTTTAGTCCACCTCGTAAAGTAGTCTATAGCTACAAGAATCTATTTATGGCCAGTGCTGGATGCTGGGTTGATCATTCCTATGAAGTCTAGCCCCCATTGTGCGAACGGATCATCCGACACTATCGGATTGAGAGGCATAGCATAATTTTTTCTCCTCCCTATGTAGAATTGGCATTCCTTGCAGGTCTTTATCATTTTGTAGGAATCATTGAACAGTGTGGGCCAGAAGTACCTAGCACACAAGATTTTGATGGCAGTAGTATTTGGAGAGAAGTGTCCACCTTCGAGGTTGTTGTGGAATGTGTCAAGGATTTTCCTTGCTTGCTCCATAGTGACGCATTGTAACAGGACGCCGTTGAAATTTCTCCTAAAGAGAACCCCTTCGATGAGTGCATATCTTCTACTCTTTAATCGGTAGAACCTTCTTTTCTGCAAAGGAAGGCCTAACGGATATTTTCTAGTGTCCATAAATCTTGTCCTCTGTTAGCCAGCATCCTTTGGGTTTTGATTCATTCATCAGGATCAACTCAGCTTGCTTTGCTTTTGTTTTTTCTTCCTTGTTGTGCTCCAAATATTCACACAACCCTCTCCCTTTGACAGTCTTCATGGGCTTGACCTCGATGTCATATTCCAGGATCTTAGTGATCCAGTTGGCCCTTTCTTCAGTGATCTCTCCCTCCATGATATATTCGTGCACACTAGAGTGTGGAACATAGACGATCACCTTGTTACAACATATCAAATGTTAGAAGTTTTTAAGTCCCTTTACAATTGCGAACGCTTTTCATTCGATGAAGTTATATTTCAACTCATATTCCTTCAAGGTCCGAGAGTGAAATGCTATCGGGTGTTCTCCCCTTCCTTCATTGTCCTTCTGGGTTAGGACAATGGCAATGCTTGTCTTGCTACTAAAAACATACATCATAAAATATTTGGACAAGTCCGGATTTACCAGCATAGGGGCTGAGGAAACAACATCCTTTACCTTCTCAAAGGCTTCTTTTGCTTCCTTTGTCCACTTGAATAAATGATCCTTCTTTAGCATTAGAGTGATTAGTCAAATTATTTCTGCAAAATCAGAGATGAATTTGCTTACGAAATTTACCTTTCCCAGAAAGGACTAAACTCCCTTTTTGTTGACTGGAAGGGGATTTCTTTAATCGGTTTTACCCTTTCAGGATCAATAGAAATCCCGTCTCTAGAAACTACATGCCCTAGTAGCTTGCCTTGCGGTAAGTCGAAAACACACTTTTTGGGGTTCAAGGATACCCCAAACTCTTGGAATTTCTTGAAAACCAATTCCAGATAATAGAAATGGTCATCTTTTGACTTGGAAATCACATTCAAGTCATCTAAATAGATGAGAATGATTTTATTGATGAGTTCGCTGAAGGCGATATCCATTGCCCGCTGGAAGGTAGCTCCCGCATTTGATAGGCCGAAAGGAATTTTCACATATGCGAATGTCCCCCATTTGGTGGTGAATGTGGTTTTGTATTGGTCTTCTTCTTTTACTCGGACTTGATTATAGCCCGAGAATCCATCCAATAGAGAAAACATCTCCAAACCTACCACATTCTGTAAAATGGATTCCATGGAAGGTAACGGATAATGATCTTTTAATGATTCTTTTTTGAGGTCGTAGAAGTCAACAAAAAGACAAATGTCTTCATTCCTTTTTCAGACTATCACAGGGTTAGATACCCATGTGTTGTGTTAGGAAATATGATCCTTGATTGGATCAGCTTCCCTAGCTCTTGAGCCATTAGGGCTTCAATATTTGGATTGACAGGTCTCTACTTTTTTCAGACAAGTTTAACACCTTCTGTGATTTCAATGGTATGCTAGATGATACCAGGATCATATCCCCTGAGGTTCATAAGACTAGGCTATGACTCTTTTGTATGCTTCGCAAAAGTGTATCAACCTATCTTTGTCGTGCCATGGGACTTCTTTTCTGACCTTTAGTTTTCTTCCGCCTCCAACCTCAAGGTCGGTATAATCTTCTTGGTTTTCAAAAAATTTCCTCCTATTGTTCCTCGCATCATCACAGTTGAAAATATTTTGAAGTGTGACCAATCCTTTTAGAAGTTTATTTGATCTTAATTGAATGATTTGCATTTCGTATGCTTCTTCAATCTTCGGTTGGAGCTGATCAACGAATTCACCCAACTATTGAATGAATGAGGTGATGTGTTCATCTCTTTCGAACACTTGCCAGCTCTGGTCATTATCTAGAATGGATGGTCAAACGATTACTCGTACTGAGTTTACATTCTCCATCAAGTCAAAAATAGGATCAAATTGAGATCCTATCATTGACATGTGGTTCGCAACTGAATTCTGCTCCCTTGGTACCGCATGGATGTTGAAAGCTTCAAACCCTTCAATGAGGTCCCAAAATCCATGTCTATAAGATCGCATGCGAACATTTCTCACAACAGATATATTCTGACTTGATTGATTATAAGTTCAGAATCTCTGAACACTTTTATTTGCTTGATACCCATGCGCTTTGCGAGGCTTAGTCCTTGCACAAGACCCTCGTATTCATCCTCATTGTTTGAGTAGGAAAACTGAAAGTGGAAGGATCTAAGAATCTACTCATTGTTTGGAGATGTTAGGCATATCTTGGCACCAATGCCAACTTTGCATCTTGCACCATCAAAGTGCAACATCCATAGTTCTGAGGTATGCTCGACTGCGGATTCCTTTGCTATCTTCGGCAATTCCTGATGTTCATCGTAGATGACATAGGTGCCCAAACCAGTGGCATGATAGTTTCTGAAAGGGTTGGCCTCTGAGTAATCGCTCAATAAGACTTCTTCGAAACTAATTTTGTCTCCAGTTGTCCTTTCTTCTTCTTGTAATTTGCTATCGGTAGCCTCTTCTTTGGTATAAGAGGTTTGAGAAACTTTGGTTTCTTCTTTTGTAGGAGGAGTATGGGTAGCATCATAGTTGATCATGGCTTCATTGGCCACATGCTTTGAATATAGGGATTCTGATACAATCTTCATTTTGGCTTCATGCTTATTCCTAAGAATTAGGTGAGACCAATCCAAAGAAAGGTATCCACCTATATTTTTTGTGAATTCTCGTGACAGATAGAGGCCGAACATGGGGGGAACATCGATGATCATGGTATCTTGCAGTACTGTGATACTAGGACAGGAAAAAAATTTAAGGGGAGGTCTTTAATGAGACCTAATGTTTTGACCTTGTTCCCCTTTAGCTGAATAACTCCTCTCTTTAGGGGTTCATAGCTAAGTCCTAAGGCTTCAACTATCTGCTTGGGCATGACTGTGGTATTGGCACCAGAGTCAATCATAGAGTTGTGCAATAGTTTCTTTCCTACAATGAGAGTTAGGAAGAAAGGTTTAGGCTTTGGCTTCTCCTTCTTTTCCTCTATCAAAGTCTCCTCTGCAGTGTTTACAAGAAATGTGGATGGGAGTGATGTGTCGATGATCTTTTCAGAAGCTCGTTCTATTGGTTGCGCAACTTCATCTTTCTAAAGGGCTTCTTGTAGCAATGATTTATGTTTTGAATGGCTAAGATATCCCAGAGGGACACATTAGTGGAATATTTCTTCAATTGTTCCACCACATTGATTGGTGATGGATTTGGATGATTTTGTTCTTTTGCATTGGTGATAATGATTTCTTTTCATACTTGAGGCTTTGGAGCAATTGTAGAAGGGCCAAGGAGTTGGCTCTTAATATTCCGCAACTGAGGAGTGACCGACTCTCTTGTGAATCTTCTCTTTGATCGGGTGTTGTAGCCAGACTGTACTTTCGGTGTCGCAAATGTGGATGCTTCATAAGTGAATACTGCTTCGTCCCCTTCCATCCATGAGAGGAGGGCATGTTCATGAGCTATGTCACCTTCTTGCTTTGGGGGAATTCCTTGCATCTGTGCAGTGAGAACCACATCGTCTATTAGGGAAGAGGTGTATGTATACCCTCCTAAACTCGTCGCTGCACCATGGCTGCGTTGTTCGGGAATTTTCTACTATAAATTGCCACGTGGAAAATTTTGAGGCATATGAGCATCACCGCAACGATAGCACTAGTGATTGAAATCCTCGGTGAGGTTGTTCTGCCCAACGGTCAGCTCTCTGCTTGTACTTGTTTGAGTAGTTCCCAGTGGAGTCGGTACTGGTACTATTTGGTTATTTATTTGAGTCGACAGAGTTGTGCACGTGACCCCTTGATATTGGTTCTATTGGTAGAACGGTTTGTTACCTTGATAACTTTGATAGGTTGGTCTTAGAGGAGCAGTCGGGTTGCGCTTAATGGTAGTTACTTCATTTATCAAGTTTCATAACATCTCCCTTATGTCGCTCATTTCATCCTTCGGAGCACCAGACGCGGAAGCAACATTTGGTTGCACACTTGGATATGTGTACATCAATTGTGGTAGTGGCATGGTTGTGCTAATAGATGGAATATCCTTATTAGAAGCTGATACTTTGGGGAATATTGGCATGATGGGTCGAGGTGGGAGATTGCCAACATCGATTAGATTATTATCTGCCTTGACCGTTATGTTGTATGTATTTGGTAATGTAGTTCCATCGAGTGACTAGATCATCATGGAAATGTCAGTGTTGATAGACTTTAAGTAGAACATGAATGCTAGCTTGACCGGTGGTCGGATGGCATTCTGGATTCTTTGCCAAGTCATATGAAATCGGGCGTTGAAATCTATCATGGCTTTGGATGGGGCCTGCTTTATTGTAGATAGCTGGTGATATATTAAAGATCGGTCTCCGTCGTTAGAAAATATCTCATAAAAGGGATCTCCGAGCTCATCCCAAGTACTGATGGTATTGGCAGGCAGAGTGCGATACGAATCTAGTGCTCTTCCTTTGAAAGAAGCTGCAAGCAATCTCAACGCTATATTCTGATCTGTTACTCCATGCACTAGACACACGTCTGCAACATCTTGCAGATGTTCAGATGGTGTTCTCGATCCATCTTCGGTAAAATTTAGAATAGATTTAAGAGCAGAGACTGAGATAGGGTCCCATACAGTAGGTGCTACTGGGGCAACAAGAGGACTTCCAACATCCCAAGCCACATAATTTTGGTTTGTGATTAGAATTATGGCTGGTATCTGATGGTTCTACTGGGAAAGTTTGGGTATGTGGTGTTACTAGTGGGGATACTAACAGGCTAGTTTATTTTGAGGTTTGTGGCCTAGTAAAAGGCTGATGACTTACACACCCTTTTGATTTGGTTATTTTTAGTCATCCCACCAGGCATGCCAGGAAAGAAAAAAAAACTGTTGACCCCAAAAGTTGGCAAGGTAACAACCCTCTGTGGGAAACTCAATTTTAGGGGGGGACCTATTGCACCAAATTGAGTAACCTCCAGATTTTTAAAGAAGTTGACTTCTTCTATAACTAGGGTTTTGAATGAGAAAAGGAAGCAAATATAAAATAATGGATCTAACTAAGGCGATGCGTTGACATTTAGATGTTAGGCATGCTAAATCTATCTTAGGGATACAACTTAAGGGTCTGTTGGGTAGTCTGCTATGTTCCAAAATGGTAAAACAAAGATAAAATCCTGAATGATTCACTATATATGACATAAAATAAGCTTCATACACATTTGCTAGAAAAGAAGAGTCCAAGACATGATCTAAACTAGCAACTTGTATTAATTTATAGAAGTTTGAGAATGATACATCCAATACAACAATGGCACGGGAAAACTTATCAAATATTGAAGAAAATAGAAAGGTCAAACAATGGCACAGTCTGTGAGTTCTTGTATAATAATCTAAAAAATAAAATAAAGGCCCGGTTCTTCTATCTATTCTTCCACCGAAATTTGAAATTTTTTTTGGAACTCTTGGGACCCTGCTTCTAAGGAAGAAGTAGTATTTATAATAAAAACCATCTTGATGAGCAAGCAATAAGAAATATTCTCCAATCATGAGCAATGATGTATTAGCAATGATTTTCCCTAGTTGCTACAACATAAAATATTCAGGCTATGAACAAGGATGTCCAAAGTCCGGATGCATCCCTTGCGAATGATGGTAGTGGTCCCAAAAGACCAGCACTCAAACATGTGTAATTCACTCATGGCGGCAGTTATAGAACATGGCAGCTGGCAAAAGTTGTCTCCTGCTTGGTTTTCCTTTGCAATGGAGCCCTTGGAAGATCACATGGAAAGCAGTCGGGACCCAATGCTCATCATTTCCCTTGATCGATGAAGAACTTGCATTGTGAAGACATGTGGAGGTCTGTTGCATATTTTGCTGAATGGTGGGGTCCACCAAGAAATGTGCATAAATTGATGCTATGTGGCAGGCAGTCGGGACCCGAAAGGGAAGCGATGCAAAGAGGCTCAAAAGTTTGTGAATGGCTGACACGTGGAAGCCTGTCACAAGCTTTCAAAAAGAAACAAGAGGGAAATCCTGTGAAGAGCGGTAGGCTGACAAGTGGTGGTACTGGCACAGGCTTTTGTGAAAGGGAGGCCAACATTACCTTTTCTCAAAAGGGGCATGGTCGATACTTAGGCAAAATAAACTCACCCGAAGGGAGCTTGGGAAATTTTGTGTTCACAGCTTCTGGTGACTCATTAGGGGTTTCGCATGCGAAACGAGGAACCCAAAACTTTTTTCTTTGCAGACTAGAGACCTATTTATCAGGTGGTGCAGTTAGATCTTTGAGAGGGTGGTTTATAGAGGTAGCCATTCATCTTCAGACGGGGGCAATAAGTCATGCAGATTTTCTTGCGCTCTTTGTAGCTTGATCACTTCCTTGTAAGGAATTGCTGATGACATATCGACCCATGACTTGAATTGAAAGAGGAGATGCATGATTGGCTGAGTGATGTTCTCAAAATATTCTATGGCTAGGGGTTGGCTGAAATTCGGCAAGGTAGGCACATCCCGTTGCTTTTCCTCGATCTTTGCTGCAATATGTTCCATTGTGGCTACTGACTCACCCTCAAGGAATAGAGAAGGTAAACCCATATGATTTAGATGGGAGAACCTGGTCCTTATGCTATTCGTGGCCTGATCCAACCTAGCAACACATTCATTGGTATGAAGGATAACGTTTTCGTAGTGGATCACCCTGTTGGATGTTTTAGTAGTGGCTCTTCGGTCTTCAATCCCTACATTTTCCAAGACTTCATCTGAGACCTGATATAACCCTTTTAATAATCCCTCGGCCTTTGGAACTCTCTCCATGATGGACTGACGAATTTGCTTGATTGCCTCGCGAACCCTTCTGCTAAGACTGGTTGCCTCCACCACAAAACGAAGCATCGACTGTAGAGTTAGGCATAATTCCTTCACTCTTTCCCAATATGAGATGTGTAACTGCTGGGCTATTTGTAGGAGGTCTGTTTGATCAGTCGAGGGTAAGGCTGAGTCCTTCAATAGGGTGATCTCCTCATCCATTCATTCGATATCACTTGCAAGCTCCACAACCCTTTGGTTTGTTGTGGTGAATTGCCCCTGCAGCTTTTGTGACTTTGTGAGTTAGCTATCCTCAGCTCGCTCTTTGTTTGTCGCTTCTTGCTCTATTGTAGATTTAAGCTCTGCAATTTCATTTTCCATTTGAGCATGGAAAATCTGGAAATCTGTATCCTTTTGTTGCATATGTAGCTTTAATTGATGAGATTCCTCATCTTTTTGTTGTATATCTAGCCCCAATTTTTCTAGTTGGTCTTGATACTCCTTGTTCTCTTAATTCCTTTTGCGTGTTGAAGAAGTTTTTATGCTCTGTTCTATCTTTTTGCATGTAACACTTGGAATTTCTTTGATTTCTTGCATTTAAACAAGTAGATAACAACTGCCTTTTGCATTTAATTCGGCATGTACTACCAGCTCTCTTGCTCATGCGAGATAAGCTACTCGCCTCTTTTGAAAAGGCAATGATTCATAATTGTATTGGTAATAGAATCCTTTCGGTGTGATTTTCATGGGAAATTGAGTCGCCGATGTAATGCCTATCATTTCCTCATTTGCCTTAGCAATTAATATCTCTCACGACATGATCAAGTTGAAATCACAATGAGTACTTTGAAAAGATTTGAGTTCACCCTTGGAGCTCAAAAATTCCTTGTGTCATGCCACCTAGCTTTTATCCATATGAGTCATCACCTGGGGCTGCCACCGATTTGTGCTAATTGATTACCACTCCTTAAGCTTGCATGCAACAATTCATACTTGTAGACACAACAGGGTTGAAATATCGAGTTGGCCTTTTTGTGGGATTTTCAAGTAAGAAACCGACTACCATCATGCTTTGTATGTTGGCTACCTTGGATATTTCTATAAATAAGCTCTAATACAACAACGAAAAAATTCTTAACGAAATAACCTTAGGTGATTGGATAGGTTTAAAATTTACATAACAAAATCCATACCAAAATCAATTGTCCCAACATCAAGTAAATCCTCAACAAAATCAAATGTCTTAATATCAAGTGAATCCTCAACAAAATCAAGTGTCTCAATATCAAATTAATCCTCAACAACAACATCAAGTGAATCCCCAACAACATCATGTCCCTCCACAAGATCAAGTTTCACAACATCAAATATCTCAATAATAGAAAATACCCCAATATCAAATTCAAGCTTCACCACATCAAAATCAAAATTTGAAACATCAAATATCACAAAACCAAATCCCACAATATTAGCAATATCAATCTTATCAAGGTCAAAGCATCCCTCCATCACAACGACATCAATCACTCTCTCATAACACCATTTCATAAAACTAATACATCCCACCAAATCAAAACATCCTTCCACCTTCACAACACCTCATCTCATATCCCTAAAGATAGCAAGATATTGCTCAACAACAAGCATTACAAGCCCAAAAACAAAAATATTCTCAACAACAATTTCTTTTTTAACAACAACATCAACAAAGTTTACAATACAATCCCCCAAAATAGCAGTACGTAAGTTATCGAAATATCACATCTCAAAATCAATATGGAGCATACAACACACAGCCACCTTCATCACCGATAAATCCACAATATCAAGCCAACCCCCAATTCACCCCATTAAACACATATTTAATACCAACACATTGTCATCTCAAAATCCAACTTATAACTCATCTACCATCCTGCAATACACCATGTATGCTTCGCCATTGAGCAATCCTCAAGATGACATATCTTCTCAAATACAAACATTAATACAGAAAATCCAAGACATTGAAATGGGAAAGACTAAAAATTCCTATGTGGTCCAAGATCTATGTCCTTATCCATTTGATTGAAGCGTCATAATGATACCATTTCTCCCAAATTTTGAGATACCCAAATTTGATAAATACAAGGGATGTGGCAATTGAGAAGGGCATATTAGAGAGGTCCATGTTGCATGCATGGAAGTATCATACAATGATTCATAACTTATTTGTCTCTTTCCAAGACATTTGGGAGGGAAAGCTATAGAGTTTTTTTCACACCTACCTCCAAGAATCAAAATATTTCAAGAGATAATAGATCAATATGTAGCCCATTTATCCTACAACATTGACATAAACGTAACCTTAGAGGAACTCTATACACTCAAAAAGAACAAGGGGGAAGCATTTGCATCCTTTCTACAACAATGGAGACATAAGGTAATCAATTTTAAATGGCCCATACTTGAGAGGCAAAAAGTAGAAATCATTACAGGAAATATAGATACCGATTTTTCCTTCCAACTAAGAATGAAATGTGTGTCAACATTTGAAGAACTCATATCCAAAGGGATTAACATTGAGAGGGCCCTCATGACAAAGGGAGGAATAGAGTTTTATAAAGATAATCGTCCATTGTCTAGTTACAATGATAAACCCTGTATATGGGCCAAAAATAACAACCTTATTAATGATGGTGTAGTTAATGTGAAAGTCATGATAAACGCTCTACCAAAAGAAAACAAAAAACAAAAAAACAATCAAAAAAATATTAACAATGCCAACCCCCCAAGAGGACCACCACCTAAGAAAAAAAATCACCCCCTATGATGAAAATATACACCCTTGGGGGAGCCTATTGAAATTTTCCTACATAATTTGATTCAATCAAACCTTATCACACTCCTAAATTTTAGACATCATGATGAACCTCAAGTCAAACCTTTGTGGTATAAAGATGAAGATCATTGTGAATTTCACCGAACCAAAGGACATAAGACGTCAAATTATATGAGATTAAAGATGTTATCCAAGACCTTATCGATCAAGGTGAGGTGAGTATTGATCAATAACCTATAAATAATAACCTTGGGATATACAAGACACTGGTGCCCGATCACAACAAAGGTAATGATGTTGGAAAGGGAAAAGTCTATAACCAAGTCAATTACACCTATGATAATGTTGTGGGAGAATGTGACCATCAAATATTTGTAATCACAATAAAACCTAACCTACTACTGAGTGTGGAGTCACCAAACAAAGAGAGAAAATAAGCATTCAAGGAGCCCCTTCGCAACCCAAAACCCTATCAAGGTCAAATCCCATAGATTATAGTGTATTGGACCAGCTTAAGATAACCCCCACTCATCTTCCATACCCACTGATATCGATACTGAGAAATTACAAGATATGGTTGGACACATCACATCCACCCATAAACTCACATTTACTAAAAATTACCTCCCATCACAATCATTCCATAATCGCACATTGCACCTTGAGGTCTATTGATGTAGGAGAATCTAGCAACTTGAAAATGTAAGTTTTGGTTTCTGATGAGAAAGTTCATGAAGAGGCCCATTTTGGTGTTTTAGCATGGATGCCCACTCAATCAGATCCTTTTGAGTATGTAATAAGGTCTAGAAGAGTTTCCCTCCAAAAGAGCATGTTTAAATATTTGAATTTGTTGAGTCCTAGGAGGTCAAAAGTTAGTAATGTTATTTAAGGAGGTTGCAAATATTATAAAAGGGAAAAATAATATTATAATGAACCTCTTAACCCACCCAAGTGGAGTTGTAAGTGAGTTACCAAAGTAGCTTAGGCTCTTAGAGCACATAACTACTCCTAAGAACACGTTAGTTAGGTTTGAAGTCTTGAAAAAAGGCATATTTTTGCACTTTTGCTACATTAGACATTAGGGTTTTTGAAGGAAAAGAGGCATATCTTTGAATTGTAACTATTTTTTATCATAATTCAGATGGAATGAACGAAAGGTACTCTCTAATAAGTTGCACAAGGAGTTTTTCATGAAATACCTTTTTTTCATTGCAATATTTGACAATTTTCTACAAAAATAGTGAGAAATCAGTCTTGTATAGCTTGGTACGAGTCAATGAAAAACTTGTGAGTGGATGGGATGTTAGATTTTTGTTTTTAGAATTTAATGCTTTTGGTTTCATGCAATTTCATCAATTTTTGACGGTGCAAACAAAAGATGAATTTTTTTAAGCTTGTTGGAAACCTAGGGTTTTTGAAGGAAAAGAGGCATATCTTCAAATTGTAACTATTTTTTATCATAATTCAGATGGAATGAATGAAATTTACACTCCAAGAAGTTTTTGAAGGAGTTTTTCATGAAATACCTTGTTTTCGTTGTAATTTTTGACAATTTTCTACAAAAAAAAAGAGAAATCAGTCTTGTACGACCTGGTACAGATCAATGACAGGCCTATGAGTGGATGGGAAGTTACTGTTTTTTTTAAGAATTTAATTCTTTTGGTTTCATGCAATTTCATTGAGTTTTGAGTGAGAAATAAGAAAAGTAGTGTTAGCGGCCCTGTAGCAGATATATGGCTTCCAACAAGCTTTAAAAAATCATCTTTTGTTTGTACTATCAAAAATTGATGAAATTTGGTGAAAACCTTCTTCAGGATATTGATCAGATGTTCACCAAATGAAATTGCACCAATCAACTGTATGTGTGAGTTATGCAGGCTTGAGTGTGTTCTTTGTCATAAAGACTGTCAAAACCCTAGGTTTTTGAGGGTTTAGTGAAAAACATGTTTTTTGAGTTTTCCATAGAAAATTAAGGAGTTGAGTAGACCCTCTAGAGTGTATTAAAGGTTCAAAAATTCTAAGAAGTCAAAGAATGAGTGTTGTAGAAAATACCCAATTAGGACATTTTTAAGGGTTTGAGCCTACTAAGAAAGGTTTGTAGGTAAACTTTCAAAGTAGGGTTGAGACACTCAAAGAAGAGTCATTTAGAATCTAAATCACATTTTTATTTTCATTTTTTATCCCCCTACATCATATATGTTCACAAGAATAAAGTCAAAAGAGTATTGGTAGATAGAGGTGCAAGCTTAAATATTTGTACCCTTCAACTGATAAAGAACTTGGGCTATTCCAAAGATGTAATTGAAAAAGTAAAAGGAGTCACCATCTGTGCCTATGATGGCAATGAGTGGAGTTATGAGGGGACAATCAAGATACCTATACAAGTGGGTCCAACCATTGCAGATACGAGATGCCAAGTTTGAGATATGGACTTACCATACAACATCCTCTTGGGTTGACCATGGATTCATGCCATGCAAGCTGCATCAACATATCACCAATGTATCAAATTTCCATATTATAACAAGGAGGTAACCACTCATGGTGATCCAAAGCCTTTTTACTATTGAAAAAGTATGGAGGAGAAGTATTACAAGGTGCTACAAGTACCCAAGAATGATGAAGTTCCAGTACCCTCATCCTATGTTGGCTCGTCCATGTTAGTATCCACGTCTGAATCTAATTAATCAACACTAAAAAATATCCTAGAGATCAAGGTGCTCATCAAGGATAATGGTTGTGGGGATGACAAATTGAAGGACTCTTTTGTTTTAGGAGAACTCCCACTTTATCCTAGATCTTATGGTAAAACTCAACACATTGACAAGGTGACTAAGACAATCAAAATGGCACCAACCACTTGCACAAAGTGGGGAGACCTAAACAAGGAACTCATAGATGAAGAAAAAACATTAGAATGGATATATCAAGATGAAAAGGAAGAGCCTCCACTTCCCATGGACAACAATAACAAAGGGCTCCAACTAATGAAAGGCATGGGATACACTATTGATGGAAAATTTGGTCTAAATCAACATGACTTGTGTGAATTTATTATCCCTGAGAAACGTCCAAAGAATCTTGGTCTCGAATATACCCTAAGAAAGTTTTTGAAACTTCTTGGCAAGGGTACTTCAATTAAGGAAGTTGAAGCTTCCTCTTGGTTACGTATATCGAATAATGAATACATCGACGACTTCCCCTTTGACATCATAGACTTATTGTAAGATACATCTATTTTCATGATCACCACAATATCCTTTACATCCTCTAGCCAAAACACCAAACTGAGACTTATCTATCCTCAACTCATCAACTAGGACCAACAAGGGCCACCAATTCTCAATTCGTTTGAAATTATGAGGTTCTTTGAATTTATGGGGCTCTGAGACCGCATACCATTTGGAGATCACAAGGTAGGATTCGAAATTGATCTAGACACACACATACTAATAGTGATACAATTGAATCCCTCAATCACAAAATTGAAATTTAAAAATCAAGACACAGTCTCCTAGTGAAAACCATAATGTGGAAATTTTTGATCATAAAATAGTAAAAATAAAAGATGCATATGACAGTGGAAACCTCTTCGAGGTTCCCAAGGATAAGGGATTCAATCTACCTATTATTGTGTCAGATCAATAAAAATCAACGGTACCTGTAGAGGCATCAAATCTAGTCAATGTAGGAACAAAGGAAGCACCATAGGTAACATTCTATGCCTCTTCACTAGATGACGAGGAACAAAACAACTTGGCAACTTTCCTTAGAGAGAAAAAAAAAACTTTGGTTGGTCCTACGCAGGCATGCTAGGTATAGAAACATCATTGGTCATTCATCATCTCACAACACATCCTCAAGAAAAGCCATTGAAGCAAAAATTACAAACAATGCATCCACAAATCATATTGTTGGTAAAGGTGGAGTTACAAAAAAATTTGAATGTAGGGTTAATAAGACCAATCGATTATCTCGAGTGGGTTTCCAATCTCATACAAATTCCAAAACCCATTGGGGGCATCAGGCTATGCATGAAATTCAGAGATTTAAATAAGGCATGTCCCAAGGATGACTCCTGACTTCCCAACATAGATATCATCATGGATTTGACAGCTGGCCATGAAATGCTTTCTCTCATGAATGGATTCTTGGGGTATAACTAGATAATGATAGCTAAGGAAGATTAATATAAGAGATCGTTCACATGTCCATGGGGAACCTACTACTGAAATACAATCATTTGGTCTCAAGAATGTTGGAGCGACCTATCAGAGAGCGATGACATTAATATTTCATGACATGATCTGTAAGACCCTAGAGGACTATGTGGATGACATCCTGGCCAAATTAGTAACAAGGAAAGAACATATAGAAGTGCTAGCAAAAAAAATTGACAGACTTGAGAAGTATCAAGTAAGGTTGAACCTTAAGAAGTGTGTCTTTGGAGTCACTACAAATAGAATTTTGGGATACATTGTGTCATGAAGGGGAATAAAAATGGACCCAACCAAAGTCAAATCAATCATGAAAATGTAACCGCAATAGAACCTCAAGCAACTCCATAACCTACAAGGGAAGCTTTAGTCAATAAGAAGGTTTATTGCACAACTGGAATTTAAGTGTCATTCGTTCAACCATCTTCTTCACAAGGGTGTGGCCTACAAATGGGATCAACATTGTGAGAAAGAGTTCCAACAACTAAAGGATTATCTAGAATCACCACCTATCTTAATGCCACCAATAGTAGAGAAGCCATTGATATTATACATTTCAACTACGTCAACATCTCCAGGGACTCTCTTAGCTCAACATGATGAAACAAGGAAAGAGAGGGCTATATACTATATTAGCAGAACCTTGGTAGGATATGAAATTAATGATAAATCCATTGGAAAAGCTTACCTAGCAGTGGTGCTCTCTTCCCAAAAGCTTAGACACTACATTCTCTCACATCAGATCAAACTCATCTCCAAAGTTGATCCACTCAAATATTTTTTTATCAAAAGCCACTCTCACTAGTCACATGGTAAAGTGGGTCATGCTCCTTTCTAAATTTGATATAGAGTATGTTGATCAGAAAGCTATCAAAGGACAAGTCATTGCAGATCAACTAGTAGATTCCCCAATCTATGCAAAAAAACCTTTGGTATCAAAGTTTCTTGATCAATCAATGTTCACCCTTAGCTTAACAGATCAATGAAAATTGTATTTTGATGGTTCCTACACACATCATGGGTTTGAAGTAGTCATTTTATTCATCACCCCACAAGGTGATTGTATCCCAAAGTCATATAGGATAGCGCTTCCATACATGAATAACATAGCTGAGTACGAGGACCTCATTAGAGGGTTAAGAATTGCAATCCAATAGAATATCTAAGAACTCAAAGTCTATGGAGATTCCTAGCTAATCATGAACTAGTTAAACAATGATTACCAAAATAAAGATGATAAATTGATGTCCTATAAGAAGATGGTGGATAGCTTCAAGGATTATTTCATTGATATAAAATTTGAGCAAATACCCAAGATCAACAACCGAGTAGTAGATGCCATGGCCACCATCAGATCCTTATTAGATATGCCACACAATAGCCTAAAATGCAAGTTTATCGTCGAGTAACTTCTCATGCCAACTTTTGATATACCCGAATCAAAATTTATATGTGAAATTGTTGGTCTCGGTTCCCCGTGGTATCATGATATCTTTACTTACCTCCATAATGGTATCCTCCCATTCAACCTTACCCCTAACCTACAAAAGACGTTTATCTGAAGAGCCTTCTAATTTTTCATTATGGGCAATACCCTTTACCAAAGGAGTCCCAAAGGAATGTTGTTACAATGCCTTAACCAAGAGGAAGCTTTGTTTGCCTTGAAAGAGGTGAACGAAGGCATTTTTGGGTCACACTCGAGTGGCATAACCTTGGCCAAGAATTTGTTGAGAATGGGATACTATTGGCCAAATATGGAGCAAGAAGCTAATCATTTTGTGAAGAAATGTTTGCAGTGTCAGCAACATGGGGACCTCATCCATGCACCAGCTCAGGAGCTCAGACCCATCACCACACCTTGTCTTTTTTCAAAATGGGGACTTGACCTCATAGGTAAATCACCCCTACCTCTTCAAATGGTCATAAATTTATCCTCACAACCACAAAGTACTTTAACAAATAGATTGAAGCCATACCTATGACCTACATAATGGGAAATAAAATATCCAAGTTTATCCTAAACTATCTCATCTACCACTATGGTGTTTCGTAGGCCATTATCATAGACAAACGAACACTATTTAAAAACCAAGATGTTTGTGATTTGTGCCTCAATTCAATATATAGCATTGCTTTTCCACCCCTTGTTACCCCTAAGGAAACAGTCAAGTTGAGGTTTCTAAAGAAACCATCATTAAGATCATGAAGAAGATCATCAATGAAGTTGGTCAGGATTGGCACCTACAATCAAATCTTTCCCTGTGGGCTTACCGAACTAGCATCTGCACACCTACAAGTGATACACCCTATTCCTTGGTCTATGGAACCAAATCCATCCTTCTTATTGAGGTTGAGCTTCCATCACTAAGGGTTTAACTGTAACATCTCATCATAGATGAAGAATACAAATTATTTAGGCTAAATGAACTAGAATTGTTGGGTGAATGTTGCCTTGAAGTACTCAATCACTTACAGGCCTATCAAAATAGACTTGGAAGAAGTTACAAAAAATATCAAAGGTCGGTGCTTCTAGGTAGGGGATCTTGTCCCAAAGAAAAATCAGAAGAATATGTAAGATCAATATAACGATGGAAATTTTGAGCCAAATTGGTGAGGGCATTTCATTTTCATGATAAGCTATGGTTTAGGAGCTTATCAACTAGAAAACCTTAAAGGAGAACCCTTGTAGGAACCCATCAATAGAATGCATCTCAAAAAGTTTTATGTCTAGCCCATGAGGGGTATTCTAAAATCCAAAAATCCAAAAACATCAAGAAAGTAAAAATTCAAGAGATGGCCTTAGGTATCTAGCGAATGTCAGAAGAAGATATTAAGAGAGAAGCTGAGAGATTCTTTTATGAACTTTTATCAGCCCCACAAGGCAAAGATGATTAGTGCAGGAAAGATGGAGATGAGATTCTCGAGCTTATTCCCTCTCTAGTTCGAGATGAGGATAATGATGCCCTACTCAAACCTTTTACCTTGGATGAAGTTAAAGGTGTTTTTTTTCATTACCTCTAGATAAGGCACCAGGTCCAGATAGATTTACAACAATATTTTTTCAAAAGGGCTAGGATTTTTTGTGCTATGATCTATTGTGTGCTCTAGAGGAATCAAGAAGAATGGGTTCCATGCTGAGGCAGTTCAATGTGACAAATATTTCAATCATTCCAAAAGTAAAACCCTAAAACCTTTGCATATTTCAGGCCTATATCGCTATGCAACATTGTTTATAAGATCTTTACTAAGGCCATGTACCTCATATTGCAGCCTCTTATTCCAAAGATTATCTCTCACAAGTAGGGAGGCTTTTTCCTAGGTCATGAAACATCTGAAGGACCATTAATAGCGCATGAGACCCTTCACTCAATTTATTTTTGATCGTCTATCTTCTTTCATTGTCAAGTTGGACATGATGAAGGCTTACGATCGAGTAGATTGGGATTTCCTTAACAAAGTTCTTGATAAATTTGGTTTCAAAGGAAAATGGCATATATGGATTAGATCTTGTTTGTTAGGAGCAATTTTTTCTATCATCCTCAATGGTTCACCTATGGAATTCTTTGCAGTATCACAAGGAGTGAGATAGGGGGATCCATTATCCCCATTCCTATTCATTATAATGGATGAGGTTCTTAATAGATTAATTACTTATAAGCAGAGCCTAGGACTTAGGGGAGGCATTACTATTCCAAACACAAACATTTCAATAATTCATTCTCTATTTGCAGATGATGCCATCTATTTTGGTAGATCAATTGTGGATGAAGCCATTCAAATCAAACAAGTGTTTGACAAGTATTGCTCAACATCAGGTTAGAAAATTAATGCCTCCAGGTCAAAAATTTATGTTTTCAACACAAAAGAGGCTATAAAAATAAGATAATTAAAATATTGGGGTTTAAGCAAGCAGAGTTGCCATGTGCATACCTGGGTATTCATTTTTTCAAAGGCCCAAATAAAGTTTCCTATTGGGTTAAAGTAATAGAAATATTAAAGGCAATATTGTTATCATTATCAAGCAGAATCCTTTTAATAAAATTGGTATTATCTGCAATCCCTAACTATTTTTTGGCAGTTTTCAAGGCACCAAAATCTGTTATCCTTGAAATTGAGAGCATTATTAGAAATTTTCTATGGAAGGGTAATATGAATGATTGCAAAAAAGTGCCTCTAATATCGTTGGATAGTATGGTGCTGGAAAAATATCAAGGAGGAGTAGGTATCCACAATATCTCAATCAAGAACAAGGCATTTGTGGCCAAGTTAGTTTGGAAAATGTACACAAAACCTTAATCGAAGTGGTGCAAGCTAATGCAGGCTAAGTATCTTGACACTCCAAACCCCTTGGGGATTCTTACTATTTCAAACCTACCTTCAAGATCAACCATGTGGAATTTATTGATTGCATGTAGGTCGATTATTACTTCATTCATTACGTGGGAAATTCATGATGGGAAAAGCATGAAATTTTGGAGGGACTTGTGGAATGGTAAGCCCCCTTTGGAAAACATTTGGAAATTACAACAAGTAAGGGTTGTATTGTCAATAGAATGGGGTGAGAATTTTCTAGATTATGTACATTCAATAGAAGTCCTTACGAGTAAAGTAATCTGGAAAAAAGCATTATGATTCATCTCTTCCTGCCAATAAATTTTCATTGCTTGAAGACACTCTAAAAAAGTAGAATTGTGTTCATTTCGGGGAAGCTTGATAAGATCCTATGGGATCCTTCAAAAGAGGGATCCTACTCTATGAAGCAAGGATATAAATCTCTAATCTAGCGTAGGGATCAGTTGGTTTCTTAGAGGGCTTATTCATTTTGTTGAAATAATAAGATTCTTCCAAAAGCTGGGAGCTTTGCATGGTTAGCTTTATGAAAGAGAATTTTAACGAGTGATCACTTAACTAATCTAAGAATTGTTGATCCTTTCAAGTGTCCTTTATGTGAGGAAGAGTTGGAGATGTAGGCCATTTTTTTGTACTATGTGTGTGAGTTTAAAATGTGAATAAGAAAATTAAGTCTTTTTATTTTTATTTTTTTTATTAGACTGCAGGAATTGGGTAGCACGACCCCCTATAAACTGCAGTGCGCTTGGTAAAATTTTTAATGTGATCAGCGGCGCTGGCATGACATGCCCTTCGGTACCACGGGGGTGGGGGAGACTAGACCTCGTGACCAACCTCCTACAATAGGAAAGATTTAGCCAAACGAACTAGGACCCCAACCCCAAGCAAATTAAGTCTAAACAACACACCAATGAAACATTATATTAGAGAATTAAAATGACAATCTAACTGAATTGAAACAAACAAAATCCCTAAAGCCATCCCATTGTTCTCTATCTCCATGGATTTGTTAAATCATAATTGCTCTCAGATTATTTCTGCACTATGACCTTTAGAATGAAAAACTTGAATAATGAGATGCTGGAAAATGCAAGAATCTATTCCTACATGATTGATTGCTAAGCTATATGATGGATATGATAATGATGCTATGATGTTGTATGAAAATGGAGACTATGCTATGATAATGATATGATGAAACTATAGTAATTAGGATGCAACTAATGCTAGAGCCATGATTAAACTATTGGATTCTAAATGCTAAAAATGCTAAATGCTTACAAATTCTCTAATGAAAAATCTGTAGAGTAAGATTTCTCAAGATGGGATCCTTTTTTTCTATAGAATGAGGTTGTATTTATAGATTTTCCAAGGCATAAACTAATGTGGCAGCAACCAACGGTCTGGATTTTATCTAGAGAGATCGACGGTCGGAAGTGAGGAGGTTAGAGAGAATCAAGGAGAGTGTTCCCTTTAGTAGAATAATCTACCAAGTGTGAAGGAGAATAAATGGAATAGAAGAGCCAAGTGTCCCAAAGTTGTTCAGAATTTGTTGAGGATAAAGCCCAAATTAAATATTTGAAATATTCAATTTGTTGAGACACATGATGAGCTGGAAGGTGGAAAAATTAGTAGACATGTGACTAAGTTCAAATTTAGAATTTAAATTTAATAAGAAGAAATGAATTAAATAAAACAAACTATTTAAATTTGTTTATTTAATTAAGATTAGAAGAATATGATTTAAGATAGAAGAATTAGAAAATGAACTATATAAATAAATTTAGAATTTATTTATAAGTAGATGAGTTAAAAGGTTTATTAATTAAATACCTTGTATTTAATTAATTAATTCTGCAGACCAATTTTAGGTGTAGCCACTATGCAATTTTGCACAAGAATGTTGGATGTTCGTAAAGAGCAAGTTGAACTTATACAACCCTTTTCCAAATTCTATCTGGGACATCTTCTAGAGTTGGCCGTTATTGTATAAAACCTCTTTTTTTTGCAGATGTATGGCAAGTTATTCCACCACTAGTAATATGGAATATATAGTGGGAACACAATTTACACATTTTCAGGAAATCAAGTTCTTCAATTGAGGTCATCAAAGTTAAGATTGAAAAAGCAGTTTCAGAAGTGGTTAATGCTTATGTGTTGAAACATAAGAACACGCCCTCCTTGTTCACAAGTTGGGATGACTCTGTTTTGAAGAACTAGAAGAACATAATTTTTCCATTTGCAGGAAGTTTACATTAAAATAGTAGAGTGAAGGTGAATAGAAAAAAAATCAAATGGAAGCCCTCATGCTCTGATTTTTTCAAACTTAACTTTGATGGTGCTTCGAGAGGGAATTCGGGCATCTCGGGGCCAGGAATTTGTATTTGAGACTCTTTGGGATCAGTAATAGTGGCTAGTTCATTTTCACTTCTAGTGGGCACGAATAATGTGGTTGAGGCTCAAGTAGTTCTGGTAGGATTGGAAATTTCCCTCAAATTGGGTATTGCACAAATTCATGTCGAGGGGAATTCCTTAATTATAATTAATGCCTACAAGGAGAGAAAGGTTCATAGTTGGTGTTTGAAATATATTTTACATAAAATATATTTTTTGTTGGACAAATTTCAAGCTTTTATCATCTCACATACTTACAAAGAGGGGAATGGCATGGCAAACAAATTGGCAAATATGGGATGTCATGGGAAATAAATTGTTGTGTATAATGACATAGAATTGTAAACATATCTGAAAGTTGTTGCAATAGTCGTTAAGGAATCCATGACTTCGACCACGTGTGAAAGGAACTTATAATTTGTTCATAAATACATAATCACATTGTTATTGCAATGGATAAATAGGTGTAATCGTATTGTCATCAGCCTAGCTAAGTAGGACGAAGGTGGCAATAAAAAATGATTATGCAAGATGAAGCTGGCAATAACAAAGAATAATTTGTTTGGTGGGTGGCATCAGTTGTGGCACTGATTGCTCACCCTTCTGGACAGTCTCTTCATATGTATTGAAAATGCAAAAAGAAAAGACAAGTAGAAGTTGAAAAGTTAACAAGAAAAATTTTGATGAAATTTTGAAGCAACATATTCCGGATCACTAAGTTCCGAAGCAAAAAATTTAGAAAACATGGTTTAGATTTGGCTAGAGAGATTTCAGTGGTATGAGAATAGTAGGACCTTAATGAGCGGCAACAAAAATGGATCTGTAAGATACAAGCCTTTGATTTTGATATTGAGTATGTTAAGGGAAAGTAGAATGTTGTTGTCGATGCCAAAATTCTGGAGCAATAGATTCTAGAGCACCAAGTTTTGGAGCAACAAATTCAAAAAATTTAGATCAGATTTGGCTCGAGAAAGAAGGGTGCAAGATCTTGTTCCAGACATGATCTTAATAGCACAGGGGGAGCCAGGGGAGAATTTAGTCTAGGGGTCGTGCAGGGGTTTAGTTCATTTTTCTTTCTTGACGCCCAAATCTATCTAAGTTTCAAGCTATAAAAAAAAGTTTTTGTTGTGGGCTTCTGAATATTTTTTTATAATCAGCCCATTTTTAGTAGCAAACTAGGGGCTAGTAGATAGTTTATCATTGTAAAGGTGTTTTTGGGATCCTACAAAATATTACCTATTGTAAATTTTATTAGTATTAATATATCTACATGCCCTCCACCTTTTTCCTAAAAAAAAATCCAAAAAAAAAGAAAAAGGATCCAAATAGTAAAGAGAAAAATCATCCTTTAGCGAAAATGTCTTCAATGACAATTTAGGCAAGTACCTTGCTGAAAATTTGGCAAATAGGTGCCTTGTGTAAATAAGAATCATCTCCCATCTATCATAGACTCTTTCACTTATTCATCGCCCATAGTAAAATAATCCACTCATCCATCCCATCCACCACATCCATCTTCCATATATTTATCCTCACATTCCTCCATCCATTTGCATCTATATCATAGCTTGGTATTCAATGAGTATATATCCAAATTAGTACTACTTGGCACACTCCTAAGGTCAATTATCTTACCTATATCGAGGTAGCCTATCATATCAGATGGGGGGCATATTCCTATACCTAGGTGGTCGGATCAGATTCTTGTATATTTCATTAAGGTTATTTTCAAATAATCCAAAAACATTTAAAACATCACAAAATTCAAAAACATTCAAAACATCGCAAAATTCAAAAATATCTAAAAAATCTCAAAATTAAAAAACATTTGAAACATCCTCAAAATCCCAAAAACATCTCAAAATTAAAAAACATTTGAAACATCCTCAAAATCCCAAAAATATCTCAAAATTTAAAAACATCCAAATCAAGTCAAAACTCCAAAAAAAGGTCTAAAACATCAAAAAATTAAAAAAATGTTATTAAGTCCAATAATCAAACTACATTTCCTCTTTGCATGTACCTAGCCAAGGCCATCATTGATCAACCCCCAAGGCCTAGGTTAGTCCTTTAGGAGTCCGTTCTAATAAATTGTCACTTGTCAAGGTCAGTCGAACTACATTGCCTTTGTGTGTGTTACATAGGAAAGGACATCTTCGATGAGCCCTTGAGGCATACGTCTTTTCACCCTTAGGTCTTGTTCTCTTGGTCTAACCTTGGAAAACTCAAAACATTTGGAAAACTTGAAACCCTCCAAACAACCTCAAATATGTTGAATACTCAAACCATTCAAATAACCTCAAAATAGCATCAAAACATTGAAATATTTGAAAGCAAAATCACCCATCCTATCTCACTTTCACCCGTAATAAAATTTTACACATAATAAATTTGATCATCACCTTCAACCTTTGGCAACACAAATGGAAACGGGTACAACAAATAGTGAAACATAAAATTGTCAACACAAAATATCAAGTCTTAATCATGGTCAAACATGTTAGTTAGTATTCATATTAACAACCTATCAGATAGTTAGAATTAATCAACATCCAACAACATCTCTTACAGATACATCTTTCCTACAATGGACATCATCATTGGAAATCACCATAAAAAACATCCTTTAGAAATAGATATGAATAACATTGACTATTTGTTCATTTGATCTTTTCTTATGATTTATCTTATTGGTCCATTTTGATGATCTCTCGATAATGTCTACAAAGTGATTTAGAGAGAAAGGAATGGGGAATTGATAATTTACTTTCATTTTTGTGCTTGTTGGATATTATTGTAATACAACCTTGGAAAATACTTACCTTGTGTGAGTGAGAGTAGTCTTAAGTAAAACAATGGCTAGGACATATCAAGTTCTTCATACCTTTTGTGTATTAATCTCCTAATTTATTTGATGGCTTCATTCTTTCATATGATCAAACAAGGTTTTTGTATGTTAGGTATGAACAAGGATACTCTTATATGTTTGTAGAGTCAAAGTACATGCATTAGATAAAACATCATCCTGGTTTTCAATACCTTGGTACATCATGTCTATTTTCTATATCAAAAATAAGGATTACTATTATGAAATTAATCCTAATCCGAAGAGCAAAAATAATATCGTCTATCCTATCTCATCGCATATCCAATAAAATATCTAATAATAATAGATTTTTTGGAATACTAAATCAATCTCAATAATAAATTCTAATGAATATCCATCACATTCTTTTACTTCTATCCATGCTAACATTTCCATCTTCGTATCATGACATACAACAAAAATAATATAAATACATTCATCCTACATCCACAAACCATCAAAATACATCTCATAATATTCATCTTGCGTAGTTATTTCATATCATGTGAAAAGAGGAAAAAGGAAATCATCCATAACATTGCATTACATCCATCATACATACATGAATCATTACATATCCATATCACATCATATCATATCATGAGAATAATAAAAGAAATATATATCAACCAACATAAAGACATGTCATAGCATCTCATGAACACCTACATCCATAATGCATCCATAAGCATACATACATCACATAAGATCAATAGCATTAAATAGGACAAGATCATAGTATAAATGTTACATGATCATTGATCATCTCATATATATATATCCAAAAAATGAATGTCATGATACATATCAAAGTGTGTGATATATCTCAAAAATATACATGACGCTTTCAAAAAAGTTGATGAATGAATATATATCATAATCATGTCTACATAGACTATATGGATACAAAAATATGTACATCTATATATGGAGTTATCCCCTGCTCCCTTGGTCCTCTCTATCTATGTCAAGCTGGTATGTTGGGGACCCTCTCTATGGTAACTAGTGTCCACTTAAGGGACCCAATCCTCTTGAATGTCTTCCTATCCACCCAACTAATGGACCACCTACTGATCTACTAGGAGCTATGACACTAGTTTGTGAATAACTAGGTTATCGCTTGTGGAAGGGAACTTGCATGTACTAAATAGTCCAGTAGTACGATGTCTCAACAATGGCCTATGCATATTTGGTGGCTAAGACCATCTCACCCTGAGCTTGGGTTGTGATCTCCACTACTCTCTGTGTGTAGTTTCCTATGGAAACTATAACTTGTTATATTGTCTATGTTCCCTCTCATTGTCTCCCTCGAAACATGCCTAGTCCCACTTCTACCTCAAGGTATCTTGCTCTCGTTGAACGTTGTATCACTCCTATATGTATGTGTCTCACTCCTAGTGAGCCTGGTCCTTCTCAGCGATCCTCTAATCCCACTCCTATGTAACTACCTATAGTCTTTAGTTAGGAGCCCCAATAACTACTGCTTCCTAGTGCTATTGAGGCACATGTGGTGGTGGACCTAGTGGTGGCTCTAGTGGTACCTGCACTAGCACCTATCCTAGTACCTATCCTATAATCTAACCTCTACCACCTTTTCCACCTATACTATCCTTGCCTCGCTATCATTGGCCCCCTGCATCTACACCTACTAGATCAATAAGCCTAATAGGTCCATGTGCAAACCAAGCATCATATCCTAGGGTAGTACCAACATCATCCGACCCACATGGGTATACCCATGGAAATGGCACTAGTTGAGAAAAATCATCATTAATAGTCTATAGAAGTATCTGAGGTCCCCACTCTGTAATCTCTTAGAATGTATGAGCGTACATCATCTTGTAATCATTTGTAGGAGCATCTTGTTGCTCCCCAACTTGATGAGCAACCCGATCTGGTAGATACCTCTCAATAATGTGAGTAGATCAACCCATAAGCCATCAACAATATATGAAGTATCTCAGATGAGTGGAATCATCCTTCCAAGCTTGATCCTGTAACCACGGCCTCCAAGTGAAAATAGTCATATCGTTAATGACCCACCTGCAAGTATGTTATGTCCCTTGCACCTATGTGATGGAGGGTAGTCATGCCATCATATCGATATAATATCAGTTCCTCCTCCTCTATAGCTTTGTATGCAATATCTATTCTGAGCACTGCACTGTGCTCTTATTCCCATATATGAAGCAGGGTAACCCCTGCAAATATGCTAGTGCCCTCTCATTATACTACCTAGTGCATGTCATGGTATAAGTGGGCTAGTATGCAAGGGTCTCAGGCATAAATGCATAGTCCTCCATGATCCTCTATAGGATGACACCCCATCTTGGGTTGAATAGACGAGACCTCCTACCAAGAGACATGAATCCCATGATAAGCCCCACAATCACTAGTGTAAGGTCATTTTCCACACCAATGTGCCACCGCAGGTCAATCTGTTCACCCACCAACTCTAGGTCCTCCACTCTCATCATGTGGAACATGGCCTCCAGGTTGAGATCTCCATCTTAGGTTGTTCTCTATGAATTGGTACCTATAGGATCCTCCAAAAATACTCTAGGGTCACCGTTGCCTCACCTATCAGAAGGTGTAAAGAAGAAGTCTCTAAGTGCCAATGCTCCACCATAGTAGTCATCGATGCTAAATGGGTCCCAATCTCTGACATATATTCAATATGTTACTATCCAACCACTACTAGGAATATCACATCAAGATCTCCTAGTCAAGTAATTCACTCTAATATTTGTAGTCTTCTCTCTTGAGAAGGTAGAGGATGGAAGATAGCCTACACACGCAACACACACAATGTCAATTTGCTAAAAAAATTGGAAAAAGTTGGAGTCAAAATCCCTAGAATGAAAAAGTGAGCCTTTATTGCAAAGGCATCACACTGTTGGCATTGCAAAAGTGTTGCTATTTTGCAATAACATCGCCATCCTACAAAAGCATTTACATAATATGGAAGCATCACCATTTTGGCATTTCTAGTGCATAAGCAAGCCTTTGAAAGGAATCGATATCCTAACAAATGCATCGCCTTACTTCATGCAAAAGTGTTGGTAAAAAGTAGTAAAAAGCAACAACGTAGAAGAATTTCAAAAATTTTACACCTGTAGAATTATGACGCCTATTACAAGGGTGTTACCATTTTTTGCAGAGGTGTCATGTTGAGTTTCAGAAGCGTCACCATTTTAGTGATGCCTTTGTTTGACCTAATTCCAACCTACATGTGGTTATCTAGAAATATGTGCAAGGGAAGTTTCTTGGGGTGCATACAGGTGGTCCTACATCGGCTAGCTACTAGAACTCTCAGACTCAATTTGTGTGGTGTGTGGGAAGCACTCTATGTGCCATATCATCAAGGTCTTTGGAGAAAATCTAAGTGGAATCACTCTAAGATCTCTCAAATTCTCAAAAGCAAAGTATACAATTGAGCTTCAAATTGACCCAGATTGATATATATGCATTGCCAAACCTAGGGTTTTAGCCTTGTATCTTCATTTTCTCTCTTCACAGCCTGTCGTGGTCACTTCATTAGGGTCATAGGACTTGTTTTTCATCCTCTCTACAACTGAAACACTCTCTGTCGAGGGGGAAACACTCCAATATTCCTTCATTCGATGGGGCATAGTGGGGCATCCAAAAAATAAAAATAAAAATAAAATATTGATCAAAGAAATATCAGTTCTTTGAAGCAATGCAATATGTACCTCGCTTCAAAGAGGGACAAAATGTAGACACCTAAAAATGTCCTGATCATATCACACATCAATATTTTGATTATTAACACCATTTCTCTCCTAATTCACCTATTTTCATTTATTTAATTAAATAATGTCAATTCTTTAGTTAAATTCACTATTTTCTCCTATTGCAAGATGGGGTCATAATTTTGAGGGAAGATGGCAATGGTGGAGTGCGTGCGGGAGTAGCTGTAGACTCATGGCTTGTAGCAAGTTGTGGTATGCATACCATTTGGGCATCTTGATTATGGAAGTAAGTGTCAGTTTCAGTGCGTCTTCCCCAATTTCCAGTGGAGTGCTGACATAATGACATTTTTCACATGGTTGCTTCGACCCTGGGTAAACTAGTGGCCCTTCTCAGCAAACACAAGATATAAGGGTTATGAATTTTTCCCAAAATTGTGTTGAAATTGATTTGAGTCTCCCTCTTCTGGATTCTCTTGAAATTTGTGCGGGGTCGTATTCTTGGGTGCAACAACTTTATTATGAGACTTTGCCTTTTTTATGCCATCTTTATCATGAATATGAACATTTGCAATGTAGATGCCCTAGGGCCAAATCCCCAGAGCCTCAGGCTTCTCAGCCTCCTCGCAACCCTCCTAAGGCTGATAAAGGTAAGGCTCCCATTCCAGGTGATGTTCCAAGTTCTGAGGGGTTTATTCTTGTTAAGACTCATTCCATAAATCGTGGACATAAGAGGACTTTTAAGGATCGAATGGAAGGTGACACCTTTAATGGATTTGAGGTTTTGGATGATCTCAATCAGCAGGAGGTGAACCCGGGTTTGTTGGATTTGGATCAAGGTGTTATGGAAGTGGTTTAGGAGGGATTTATTCTAGATAACATTCATAATGTATAGGTGGTTGGTGCCTTGCAAATGGATATTGATCTTTGTATGGTGGCTTTAGGGAAGTCTGAGTCCCTTGCTAATGTGAAGATGGGTGAGGGGCAGATTTCTCAACCACCAATGAAAGCGGGATCTTATTTAGAAAAATTAAATAAGGCTTCTCCCCTCTTTAGAAATATCAAAGAAAAGGGGTTGTTGAGAAGTCCTCCAAAGCAGGGAGAAAGAAGGACTTAGAGAAAATCAAGATGATGGGGGAGATTTGGTGAAGTTAGGGTCTATTAAGACTCTGGACTCTCATTTTTCTAACCTTTGAAAATAATCATCCTCTCATGGAATATAAGGGGTTTGAATAGTAGTCCTCGACAAAAGGTTGTTCTTGATTTGGTGAGAATTCATTCTCATGATGCTCTTTTTATTCAAGAGACTAAGTTGTCTATTGAGAGTATGGTTGGTTTGGTGCCAAAGCTATGAAGTCAGGGTGAATGTTAGTGTATTGGGGCTCATGGTATTGTTGGGGGTGTGGCATGTATCTAGAACCCTCTGAAGATTCATCCTCTTTGGTGGATGTCCTCGAAGTCATCTATCTCTGCAGTCACCTCAAGTTTAGAGATAGGGGAAACTATTCTTCTTTCAAACATTTATGCGCCTACTAATTTTCCTGGTAAGTAGTATTTGTGGTCTCATATCAATTTTATTTGGAGCCTTGCTCCTCTTTTTCCTTGGATTATTGTTAGTGACTTCAATGCCATTACTAACCTAGATGAGAAGAAGGGTGGTATTACGAGGTTGGAACCCTCGGCTTTCCTTCTTCATGATAATATTTTTTCCTTGAATGTTATTGACATCAAGCTTCAGAATGGTCAGTTTACTTGGAACAATAGGAGGGTGAGGGAGGATTGTATTGCTAAGAGACTTGATCATTTCTTAGTTTCATGTTTCTGGATTGGAGGATCAAGGTGTACTAGTTCTAAAATTCTAGATTGGATGGGCTCAGATCATTGGCCTATTAAATTTTTTGTTGATTTGGCTCGAGCTCCTCATCACCCCTCTTTTAAGTTGTAGCTTATGTGTTTAAGGGATCCTTCTTTTCAGGATTATGTGGCTAATTAGTGGTGGATGGGGAGACCTACGTATGGCATTGCGATGTATTCTTTTTCTAAAATGTTGCAATATGTGAAGTATCAACTCAAATGGTGGAATAGGAAATGTTTTAGAAATATTTTTCAAGCTAAGACTGCTGCTCAAGTTGACTTGGATGTTTTACTTGGGAGATAAGGGAGTTCGGTCTTTCAAAAAATCTACTCAGGGATGTGGTGAAGGCCTTGAAAGCTCTAGAAGAGTGTGAGTTGTGTGAAGAAATTTATTGGAAACAAAAAGCTCATGTTGAGTGGTTACAAGAGGGGACAAAAACACTGCCTTCTTCTTCAATTTGGTGTAATCCAGGAGGCATGGTAATTCTATTTCAAGTTTGGTGAATGAAAAGGGTGAACAGTTATCTTCTTGTCTTGATATGTCCAGTGAAGCTACACAATTCTTTGCATCCTTATTTAGTAAGGATTCATGAGATGTTTTGGCAGAGGAAACCTATATGTTGTATTTTATTCTTTCCTTGGTTACTAGGGAGATGAATGAACACCTGTTGGGTTGCATTTTGCTGGATGAATTGGAGAATATTGTTTTTCAGATGAAGAAAGGGAAAGCCCCATACCCATATGGATTTCCAATTGAATTCTTTCAATAATTTTGGGATATCATCAAGATGGACTTGTTGGAGGTGGTTTGTGAGTCTCAGAGGAATATGCAGATGTTTAGGGCTTTGAACTCTACCTTCCTTGTGCTCATTCAAAAATGTGTGGGGGTGGATCAACTAAGTCAATTTAGGCCTATTTCCCTCTGCAATGTGGTTTATAAAATCATTTCCAAGTTGATAGCTAAAAGGTTGAAACGTTGGATTAGATGGATTATCTCCAAGGAACAAAGTGGATTGATGGTGGATTGACAAATTCTGGATGGAGTGGTCATTTCTACTGAAACTATTCATTACATGGCTTCCTCCAAAGGGAAGGCTATGTTCATCAAGCTGGATATGGAAAAGGCTTATGATAGAGTTAAATGGTCCTTCTTGTATAAATCCTTATTGCCTTTGGTTTTATTGAGCAATGGGTCCAGTGGGTTATGAGTTGTGTCACATCCACCTCCTTTTCGGTGTTGATAAATGGTGATCCTTCTTCTCTTTTCGGTGCTTCTAGGGGCATTCGTCAAGGGGATCCTCCTTCTCCTTATTTATTTATTATCCTTGTTGAAGGTCTGGGCAGATTGTTGAAGCGTAATGTGGAGTTGGGTCTTCTTCAGGGTTGGGGGTGGGGGAATGGTCTGCCTCCTCAATCTCATTTGCAATTTTTGTATGATACGGCTTTGATGGGTGTGGCTAAGGTTAGAGAAGCCACTAATTTTCACAAGGCCTTGGATACTTATCTTGTTTCTTCTGGTCAAAGGATTAATGAAGAAAAATCTTCCATCTTCTTCAATACTCAGCAACCCATTCAATAGAGGATTGCTCGTATTTGAGGTTTCAAATTGTCTCTCTCCCTTTAACCTATCTTGGTATTCCTATTTATTCTAGTATTCTTTCTAGGGGCTCTTGGTAGAATATTTTGGACAAGTTTTGTATGAAGGTTAATCATTACAATCACAGATTAACGTCCTTTGTTAGGAATCTTTAACTGCTTAAATTTGTGGTGCAGGCTCTTCCTATTTATAGGTATATGCTTTAGGTGACCTTGATTGGGTTTGTTAGGGATTTGGATTCTTTGGCTAGATAATTCTTATGGGTTGGAAATTTGTCTTCTTCTAAGTGGATCCTTGTGAAGTGAGATATTGTGTGTAGTCTGAAGCAGTTTGGGGGTCTGTTTGCGTCAATCATATTTTTCCAAGTTGGCGTTGGATGTTGAGCTGTACTGGAGGTGATTTTTAGAGAAAGATCATATTTGGGCTCAAATTTTATCTCACAAGTACCTTCGGGGGGTTCCAAAGGAGGAGATTCCCCACTAACCTTTGGTGGGGAAAGGTTATGTGATTGGGGGTACTCTCAAGAAAGGGGTTGCGCTAATCAAGGAGGGATTGTTCTAGATTTGTAATATGGGGGTTGAGGCTCTCTTTTGGTTTGATTCTTGGCATGGTTTCCCCCATTTTGTGTCAGTATCCTAATTTGTTGAATCTTTTCCAGAGCTTCTTGGAGGTTGGTTGGTCAAGGGTGATTGATTTTAAGGATTCTTATCCCCGTGGGCACACAACAATGGCTAGGTGGAAGGAGCCTTGTGACTAGCCTATTATTGGCTCGAAGGATGACTATGCTGAACTCCATAATATTTTGACTAGTAGACATTGCAACTCTCTTTAGGATAAGGATATTCTTGTTTGGATTCTAGATCCTAAGGGTGCTTTCAATGTGGCTAGTGGGTATTAGGTGTTGATGGCTCATAAGTTTGGTGGAGTGGACGTTCCTTGGTGGAAAAATGTGTGGAATAAGTAATCTTGGCCAAAGTGTAATTGTTTTGTTTGGACTCTAACTTGGAATAGATGTCTGACTTGGGACAATATTTGAAAGTGGGGATACAAAGGCCCTTTTGTTTGCATTTTGTGCGGATACAATGAGGAGGATTCTTCCCACTTGTTTTTTTGTTGTTCTTTCTCTATGGTTCTTTGGAATTTTTGGTGGGATGTTTGGAAACATCCTTGTGTTCATGCTTCTTCGCTTGTGGAGTTCTAGAATAGTACGGGTAGACCTCCTTCTCAGGATTCTTTCCTCCAAATTGTTTGGTGCATTGGGCCTACCTTCATTCTCTAGCAAATTTGGCTAGAAAGGAATTGTAGGATTTTTCGTGGGGACAGGTTGTTGGTTCAACAGGTTTGACATAGAATTATTGGGATGATCCAAGAGATGATGAAAGCTAAATGTGAAGTGGTGTATCATTTGGAAAGGAGTGATGATGAGATTTTGAATAGAATGGGCTTACAAGGTTTGAATCCAAGCTCTTCTTGTGTCAGAAGAGGCAAACAAGCTAAAAATAAGGTTCAGAGGGTTGGTAGATGGCTGCCTCCTTTGGTGGATTCTTTGATGATCAATATTGATGGTTCCTCTAGGGGTAATCCTAGGCCTGTAAGGCCATCATTGATTAACCCTCAAGGCCTAGGTTAGTCCTTTAGGAGTTCGTTCTAATAAACTATCACTTGTCAAGGTCAATTGAACTACATTGCCTCTGTGTGTCTTATGTAGGCAAGGACATCTCTGATGAGCCCTTGAGGCATAGGTATTTTCGCCCTTAGGTCTTTTTCTCTTGGTCTAACCTTGGAAAACTCAAAACATTTTGAAAACTTGAAAACCTCCAAACAACCTCAAGTATGTTGAATACTCAAATTATTCAAATAACATCAAAATACCAAAAAATAGCCTCAAAACATTTCAAAAAGTCAAAACATTAAAATATTTGAAAAAAAAATCAACCATCCTATCTCACTTTCACCCGCAATAAACTTTTATACAATAAATTGATCATCACCTTCAACCTTTGGCAACACAAATGGAAACAGGTACAACAATTAGTGAAACATAAAATTGTCAACAGAAAAAATTAAGTCTTAATCATGGTCAATCATGTCAGTTAGCATTCATATTAACAACCTATCAGGTAGTTAGAATTAATCAAGATCCAACAACATCTCTTACAGATACATCTTTCCTAAAATGGACATCATTATTGGAAATCACCCTAAAACACATCCTTTGGAAACGGATATGAATAACATTGATTGTTTGTTCATTTGATCTTTTCTTATGATTTATCTTATTGGTCCATTTCGACGATCTCTTGATAATTTCTACAAAGTGATTTAGAGAGAAATGAATGGGGCATTGATCATTTAATTTCATTTCTTGTGCTTGTTGTATATTATTTTATTACAACCTTGGCAAATACTTTCCTTGTGTGAGTGAGAGTAGTCTCAAGTAAAACAATGGCTAGGACATATCAAGTTCTTCATACCTTTTATTAATTAGTCTCCTTTCTTTGATGGCTTCATTCTTTCACATGATCAAACAAGGATTTTGTATGTTAGGTATGAACAAGGATACTCTTATATGTTTGTAGAGTCAAATTCCATGCATTAGATACAACATCATCCTAGTTTTCAATACCTTGGTACATCGTGTCTATTTTCTATATCAAAAATAAGGATTGCTAATATAAAATTAAGCTTGATCCAAAGAGAAAAATTAATATCATGTATCATATCTCATCATATGTGCAATAAAATATCTAATAATAATAGATTTTTTGGAATACTAAATCAATCTCAATAATAAATTCTAATCAATATCCATCACATTCTTTTACTTCTATCCATGCTAACATTTTCATCTTGGTATCATGACATACAACAAAAATAATATAAATATATTCATCCTGCATCCACAAACCATCAACATACATCTCATAATATACTTCTTTTATAATCATTGCATATCATGTGAAAAGAGGAAAAAAGAAATCATCCATAGCATTGCATTACATCCATCATACATACACGAATTATTACATATCCATATCATATCATGAGAATAATAAAAGAAATATCCATCAACCATCATAAAAACATGCCATAGCATCTAATAAACACCTACATCCATAATTCATCCACACATAACACATCCATAATGCATCCATAAGCACACATACATAGCATAAGATCAATAGCATTAAATAAGACATCATAGTATAAATTTTACATCATTGATCATCTCATATATATATCCAAAAAATGAATGTCATGATATATATGAAAGTGTGTGATATATCTCAAAAATATACATGAGGCTTTCAAAAAAGTTGATGAATGAATATATATCATAATCATGTCTACATCGACTGTATGGATACACAAATATGTACTTCTATACATGGAGTTATCCCCTACTCCCTTGGTCCTCTCTATCTGTGTAAACCTAGCATGTTGGGGACCCTCTCTATGGTAACTAGTGTCCACTTAAGGGACTTGATCCTCTTGAATTTCCTAATGTCTTCCAAACTAATGGACCACCTACCAATCTACTAGGAGCTATGACACTCCTCTGTGAAAAAATAGATTGTTGCTTGTGGGATGGAACTTGCATGTAGTAAATAGTCCAGTAGTACGATGCCTCAGTAATGGCCTATGCATATCTAGTGGTTGAGACTAGCTCACCTTGAGCTTGGGTTGTGGTCTCCAACTAATCTCTATGTGCAGTCTCTTGTGACAACTGTAACTTGGTATTTTTTCTTTGTTCCCTCTCATTGTCTCTCTCAGAATAGGCATGGTCCTGTTCCTACCTCAGGGTATCTTGCTTGTGTCAAACACTGTCTCACTCCTGCATGTATGTGTCTTGCTCCTAGTGAGCTTGTTCTTGCTCAATGATCCTCTTATCTAGCTCCTGGGTAACTACCTATAGTGTCTATTCAAGAGCCCCAATAACTACTACTACCTAGTGTTATTGAGGTAGATGTGGTGGTGGACCTAGTGGTGGCCCTTGTGGTACCTACACTAGCACCTATCCTGGTACCTATCCTATAAACTAACCTCTACCACCTTTTTGACCTATACTAGCCCTGCCTCACTATCGTTGGACCCTTGCATCTACACCTACTAGATTAGTAAGCCTAATAGGTCCATGTTGTGCAAACCAAGCATCATATCCTGGGGTAGTCTCAGGATCATCTGATCCACATGTGTATACCCATGGCAGTGGCACTAGTTGAGAAAAATCATCATTAACAGTTTACAAAACTATTTGAGGTCCCCACTCTACAATCGCTTGGAATGTACGAGCATACATTTCCCTCTAATCGTTTGTAGGAGCATCATGTTGCTCTCCAAATTGATGAGCAACCTGATCTGGTAGATACCTCTCAATGATTGGAATAGATCAACCCATGAGCCATTGGCTATATCTGCAGTATCTCAGATGAGTGGCATCATCCTTCCAAGCTTGAGCCTATAACTAGGACCTCCAAGTGAAAACGGTCATATCGTTAATTACCCACCCAACAATATGTTATATCCCTTGCACCTATGTGGTGGAGGGTAGTCATTCCATCATACCAATATACTATCAGTTCCTCCTCCTCTATAGCTTTGTATGCAATAATTGGTTTGAGCACTACAATGTGCTCTTATACCCATATATGAATCAAGGTAACCCCTACGAATATGCTAGCACCCTCTTAGTATACTACCTAGTGCATGTCATGGTATAAGTGGGCTAGTATGCAAGGGTCTCAGGCATAAATGCATATGTCCTCCATGGTCCTCTATAGGAAGACAACCCATCTTGGGTTGAATAGCTGAGACGTCTTGTCAGAAGAAAAGACTCCTATGAGAAGCCCCATAATCACCAGTGTAAGGTTTTTGGCCACACCGATGTGCCACCATAGGTCAATCTGTTCACCCACCAACTCTAGATCCTTCACTCCCATCATGTGGAACATGGCCTCCAGGTCGAGATATCCATCTTAGGTTACTCGCTCTCTATGAATCGGTACCTGTATGATCCTCACAACATCCTCTAGGGTCACCGTTGCCTCGCCTGTCAGAAGGTGTAAAGAAGAAGTCTCTAAGTGCCAGCGCTCCACCAAAGTAGTCATCAATGCTAAATGGGTCCCAATCTCTAATATATATGAAATATGGTACTATCCAACCACTCCTAAGAATATCACATCAAGCTCTCCTAGTCAGGTAATTCGCTTTAATATCTGTAGTCTTATCTCTCTAGACAGAAAAGGATGGAAGATAGCCTACACACGTAACACACACAATGTTAATTTGCTATTTTTTTTGGAAAAATTCAAAGTCAAAATCCCTAGAATGCAAAAGCAAGCCTTTATTGTAAAGGTGCCACATTATTGGCCTTGCAAAAGTGTTGCTATTTTGCAATAGCATCTCCATCTTGCAAAAGCATTGCCCTAATATGGAAGCATCACCATTTTGGCGTCGCTAGTGCAGAAGCAAGCCTTTGAAAGGAATCCCTATCCTAACAAATGCACCACAACATTTTGTGCAAAAGTGTTAGTAAAAAGTAGTAAAAAGCAACAATGTCAAAGAATTTCAAAACTTTCACACATGCAGAATTGTGATGCCTATTACAAGGGTGTTACCATTTTTTGCAGAGGCATCATGTCAGGTTTCAGATGCATCACCATTTCAGTGATGTCTTTGTTTGACCTAATTATAACCTACATGTGGCTATCTAGAAATATGTGCAAGGGAAGTTTCTCAAGGTACATACTTGTGGTCCTGCGTCGGCTAGCTGCTAGAACTCTCGGACTCGATCCACGTGGTGTGTGGGAAGCACTCTATGTGCCATTTCATCAAGTTCTTTGGAGAAAATATAAGCAGGATGATGCAGGAGCATCCAGTGGTGTATGGGCAATCCTACATCACCCAAATATATTTACTTTCATTTTAGCTTTTTGTAGATGTTGTTGCATTTCTGGATACCCTTTTCATCAAAGAAGAGTTTCCAACTTTCAGAACTGTTTTTCTACTTTTTCTGCTATTTTTATCAAGTATGAATTTGAAGGCGTGAGAGGACATAAATTTAAGGGAAGCTTCAGGATAGAAAGATAAGCACTTTGGCGAAAGAATCAGATCAAGATCATTCCCGGTTCAAAAGTTATTCAAGTTTCAATTTCTATTTTTTGCCTTATAAAATCTTCGGAGCTAATTTTGAGGTACTTAGAGGCTCTGGATGGGCCCGAAAATTGGTGGAAAACGAAAGTGGTTAGCCTTTAGGCCCCACTTTCAAAACTTTATTTTCACAAGAGCTTTCTGAAAAGGTATTATGATTGAAAATCCGACAGTTAGATCTTAAGTTAGGGCTTCCGGAAGTTGGTGCATAATTTGAATGTCGTTTTGGCTCCAAACGGTGAAACGGGCTATTTATGGGCTAGTTTCTGTTTCTTTTGGGTAGTTTTTTTGGGGGAAAGAAGATTGCATACTGCGAAAAGGGGAATTTCTGTAGTTTCTTTCTGTAATCTGCATGTAATGCAAAACGAGGGGATTTGAGATCCTCTGCATGTAAGAAGTTCATCATTCTGAATATAATAAGATTCTCTGATTTGTGTGTGTATTTCTGTGTCTCGGGTTGGCACCCTCATCACAGAATCACTCCAAGATCTCTCAAATTCTCAAAAGAAAAGTGTACAAATGAGCTTCAAATTGACCCAGATTGATATATATGCATTGCCAAACCTAGGATTTTAGCTTTATATCTTCATTTTCTCTCTTCACAGCTTGTCGTGGTCACTTCATCAAGTTCATAGGACTTATTTTTCATCCTCTCTGCAATTGAACCACTCCTGTGACTTTGTAATGAGCTTGACTCGAAAGTCAGTTTTTCTGCTCAATCTATCGAGGGGGAAACACTCCAATATTCCTTCGTTCGTTGGGGCATAGTGGGGCATCCAAAAAATAAAAAAATAAAATTAAAACTTTGATCAAAGCAATATCAGTTCTTTGAAGCAATGCAACAGGTACCTTGCTTCAAGGAGGGACAAAATGTAGATGCCTAAAAATGTCTTGATCATATCACACATCAAGATTTTGATTATTAACACCATTTCTCTCCTAATTCACCTATTTTCATTTATTTAATTAAATAATGTCAATTGTTTAGTTAAATTCACTATTTTCTCCTATTAATTGAATAATTAATTTTATTTGATTACTTCATCTTCACACTAATTTTCTTCTCTTTTGATTAAATAATGTAAATTATTTAATAAAATGCCATAAATCCTATTTTATTAAATAATTTCTAATTGTTTAATTAAAGTTCTTAATTTACTCCACTTTCACAATTAAATAATTTCTTAAATTTTTTAATTGTTTAATTTCCTCCAATTTTTCAAAAAATATTCTCATAGAAAATTCCTCCTTTTCAAATTCAAATTTCCCTCCAAATGGAAATATCTCCCACATGCTTCCTAAAATCAAGGGTATTGTTATTGTCTCAAGCAATTTGGACCTTTGATTAAAATCCTTGATCCATGTCATTATGCATTGTCAACCCTTGATTTGATCTTTGATCTATGTCATCATCTATCATCCATTTTTTTCCATTGATTAGCTAATTTAATCTCAACCATTGATTCATTCCAAAAATCTATAAATATTCCTCATTTTACATGAGCGAATCAACAAGAATTCAAGTAACCAAACTCTACCCAATTTCATACTTGACCTATTGAGAATTTTGTGAATCAACCTCACCATTACCATAAATTCATCAATATTTTGTACAATCAACCATGGATTAGACTTCAAATTGAGCACTCCACATCCAATTCAACACTAATCCCCAAATGGGATGAATGTTTACATTTTTAATTAGGTGTTCATTTGCATTAGTTGGTATTTTATACTTTGATTGAACCTTGATTAGTAATTTTTAAATAAATCTCATTGAATATGGCTTAACTTGATCATTTTCTTGTTTGTTTAGTTCAATTCTTTAGTATTTGATCTTGTTATCTAACCATGTTATAGGTAGACTTTATATTCTTTGAGTTATTTTTTATATTTAACATTATCCATGCAATGGGAGTTCTTGTATATGTATGTTCTTCATTGATAGGTTTCATATAGTGAACTTGTGATTGTAGTATATGGGTTGCATATGTTGGCATGAATTTTCTGATTTTTTTGATACCTAGGAGGTATGGATTGTTGGATGTATTAGCATGTGTTGTGAATGCTATTTTTGATCATGTGGTTTTTCACCTTTAACAACAATTTGGAGCCTTTGTTATCACTTGGATTTGATGCTTTTGTTCTTTGGATTGGTGCTCTTCACCTTGGCATGTTCCTTTTCTTCCATAGGTGGCATGTTGGAGGATGAAAGGAGTTCTTGCTTGAGATGGTGGTCACTTTGGTTTTATTGTAGGTATCTTGATGGATCATGAGAGAATATCGGAGATTCATGTGGTTTCATGTATGGCTATGATGATGTATTTCATTGATTGACCCTTATGCAATGTATACAACATGTGGGAGAATGTTAGGATTTGGTGTTGTACACCATTGCATAAAATGTTATCTTATGATATTGTAATTAAATAATTATTTAGTTGTGGTGCACGTAGGAGGTGTGTTTATCCACACTAAGTAATTATTTGGGGATCACTTGTAAGTTGTATTGTAACATTGAGTTATTATTTTATGTGTGGGAGACATAGGATAATAATATAGTATTTGGGGAAAGTATTTAATAAAGTGAAAAATTAGTACCCAATATTAAATGAGGGGTCAACGGTTTTGTGTTCACATGGTTTTATCTTACCACTTGGTTGTATTTGGGTGATCTTGTTTCTATAAAAGAAAACACATATTTAGTTGTTAAAGTTGGCTAGGTGAGTGGGTTGTCATTATTGAGTCTTTATGAGTGCATATGTGAATCATGGCATGGTATGTGTGGATTCACACTTGGACACATGGATGATGTATGGGAGAGGCTTGATGTTTCAAAATTATTCATGGTAACTTTGTAAGTGCATGTATTTTTATTGATGAATAATAGATGGAGTATGGATGCTTTCGGAGGTTGGGTTTTTCCCTCATGAGGGTTTTCCTAGGGTATATCTTGTGTTATCTTGTGGCTTGTCTATTTTCATCTATGTATTATGGCTATTATGTAAGCTTGTAGACATGCTTTTATCTCATGGGGTTATGTAGAAAATGGGTTAAATGAAATGGGTATTATGTATTATTTCCTAACATAGCATAATACAATTACATTAACTTGCAATGAATCTATTGCATGTGCCATCAACAAAACTACAACTGTATGTTAGGAATTAGGTGTTGGACACCTTGCATAATTATAATGTTTTATTTATTATTATGTGTGTGGTGCACCTAGGGGGATGTAGAAGTATGTGCATCACTAGGAGTTAATATTCTCGGGGCCACTTTATGTTGTATGTAACATTGGGACATAAGTCGTGTTGTAAAATATATTTATTTAATATTTAGGGAAATTATTTTTAATAAAGTACCCAATATTAAATGTAGGGTCATGGTTTTGTAATCTTGTGGTTTTAGTCACATGGTTTTATGTAATACCACTTGGTGGTTTTATGGGAGCTTGTTTCTATAAAAGTAACCACATGGGTAGTTGTTTAAGATTGGTTGTTTGGCATATTAGCTCTTGTTAGAATTTGTGAGGGTTGAAGTATGACATGAGATGTGTGGTTACATGCTTGTTCACATGGAGTGCTTGTAGAGGGCTTGATGCTTCAATGGTGTTCATGGAGAACTCTAAAGATGTATTGTAATGTTTATTTCTAAATAACACATGAGTGATGGATGCTTTTGGAGGCTAGGTTTTTCTCTCTTAAGGGTTTTCCCAGGGTATATCTTCTGTCATCTTTTCATGGGTATGTTGTCTATTCTCTTGCATATGGATTCTAAGTACTTATGTGCATAGATTTTTATTTTGGGTTATGTAGAAATTGTCATTAGATGGCTACAAGTTTCCTTTCATTTGGTATCAAAGCCATGGTTGTGGTTGGATAGCCCTAGGATGAGAAAATCTTGTTTGAATTTGAATATATGATCTTGCATGAGAGAATGAAAGACATAGAAAGATATGAGGGTTTTGGATTTGTTGTTATGATGGTTTGTTTGCAAATTTGGGGTTTGGAAAATGTTGGGTCAAAACGGTTTCTTGATTATGCATTCAAATGAGGGTTTTGTGGGGGAAATGTTGTAGATGACCTCCTGAGACAAAATGGACCTCACAGTTGGATCTGGGTTGGCCGAGAGACAAAAATTCATATATAACTCGACATATTTTGGTCAAGTTGAAAAAAATGAAAAGTTTTTTTTGGCCTACCAAGTTGTACAACTGTATGACCGTTTATCTCAGTTTGCAGAAATTAAAAAAAATTAAAAAATAACCCGTTGGCATAAAATATTTTCCTAAAAAATATTATTAAAAAAATAAATTAAAAAAAATCCATTGGTATTTTACAAAAAAATACTTTGGAAATTTTAATTAATAAAATTTAAATAAAAAAATATTAAAACGGGGGGCAACATCCACAGACCCTGTACCCACCCCTACATCAATATTGCACCTACCGCATGGTCGCCGACAATGTCAGCACCATCACCGAACAACACAGCTATCAGTCGATGGTCGAGCTGGTAGAGGCCTAGCCCCCAGCTCCCGGCCCTCGGTCCGATGGGTGCTTCTTGCCTAGCCCTCGAGGCTATGGAAAAATTTCACCGCTAGCACAAAAATAAAACCAAATTCAATGAATTTTCATATCCGTCGATGAAATTTTTAAGGGTGTAAATTTAAATGGTTTTTTAAACAAAAATAAATTCCATCGCCACCCAACCACTATAGTGCCACCTGGGCGCCTCCAACAAGTTGTTGGTGGCTTCGTCTAGGGGGCACCCCTACTTAGCCAGGTAGCCAATTTGGACAAGTTTTCTTCTAGAGGGAATAAATTTCACCTAGATGGTCTATTTTTTGATTTCTTATACTTGTCGAAAAGCTCTCTCTGAGAACTACAATGTTGTATAGGTTTAGTTTTCTAATATTTTTGACTATTTTTAGAGCTTGAAAGATAGATGTTCTCAGTTTCATGATTTTGAGCATAACATTTGCATAAGAAATCAATTATCCAATTTTGAATAGGCGTTGGAGAGTATGTTGACTTTATTTCATAGTGGTGCTATTATATTCTCAGTTTGATGAGAAGAGAGAGTTATGTACTTGTTTAAACACTTGTGGGTGCTTGAGATTTGGGGTGTGATTATGTGAGCATCCAGATGATTCAAGAGGAAAAACCTTGAGGGAGTACATGTTTTCATGTGTTTTTCATGATTGTATAGTTGATTATCAATTTGGTGCTTCTTGGTCTAGGTTTACATGTGTTTTTCAGAGTTGGACTTTGATGGTGACAAGTACACAGGTTGTCTTCAGTTTTGAGGACATGTTTGGACATGGTTTGATACTTGGAGTCCTATGTGGGTGATAGTTGAGTGTAGGTACAAAATTAGTGTTGATTATGGTATCATGATTATGCAGGTACACTTTTATATTTGCACAACATAATCAGGCTTGTGGTGTTTTGGTGGTGATTTGGTTTGGTGTTATGAGGTTGTTTCTTTTCTCCTAGATGCTTGTTTGGTTCCTTGACTATGGTACGCGGGTGTGGACATGTTTGGAAAATAAGATCTGAGGTTGATTTAGTGTTTGAGTCATTGGTCTATAAGATTATTCTCATTGATATCTCGGTTTGCAATTTAATAATGTGATGATGAGTTTGCTGTTTCAATGATTGGATCTATGAGTTATGTGATTGGTAGGTATGCACAACCTATTGATTGTAGTGGGATGACTTGGATGTGGACTGTCTATATCCACCAGGTTGATTCATTTTTTTGTAGACTTTGTTAATTGGCCTTGTCTATGGTCATTTGTTCATTGGTATGTGTGCTTTGAGATGAGAAGATGGATGATGTATAGTACCTGGATAGTTGGTTATGAGACTTGTAGCATGTGATTTTATCATTTTGTCATGGATAGATTGGTTACACCTTTCAATGGGATATTTTTGATAGTGATGGATTGGCGGTGTTAGATATATTTTTGATGGTTTTTTGGTGATTGTATCTTCTTGGCTTGGAGATCTCGGTTTCACTTGATGTAATGTCATTTTCGTTGTGTGTGTAAACTTCGATGATCTTCATGGAGGAGATGGCTATCATGATGCCATGTGTGACTTGATATCATGGTTCAGTGGGAGTTGTTGGCAGTGATGTGGATTCACTATTTGATGGTGGATGATCTTCTGCAATATTTGTTGGTGTCATGGATGGACTCTTGGATCATTTTTTTATGCAGTGAGGGTTCTTTGACATCTTGGGTTTCATTGACAGAAGGTGGTTATCTTCATGTGATTACAGATTTTGTTTCTTGGTTTAGAGTGTGATTTCATATTATTTCATGTTATACTCTTGATTACACATTTAGAGTTTTTGCATGATAAATATTCTCTTGAGACCAGGATGTATGCATTGTTACATGTGATCTCCTTGGAGGATATGGTTAGATCATGTTTTCATATTTATGTTCCTAATTCATGATTGGAGCTTTGATATTGATCTTGTGTGGTTCTCTTTGTATTGAGTACATGATTATTTTATTGATTACTTCATGATGATGCTATGTTGTATTTGGATTTTGGCATGGATTGATCGGTTATAGGTGCTAATGAATACATGGAGACTTAGGTGAGGCTAGAGTTCTCTTGTGGTTAGAGACATGTTGTTGATATGGTTAGTCTTTATGAGATTTCAGCAAGAATTCTTAGGAGCCTACACCTTGGTTGTACATGAGTCCAACATGGACCTATGAGGAGAGTGTTGTTAAATGAGTCATGATGACTTGGATATCTTGGAGGAGCATTCCCATTCCCCATTCTTGGTCTACTCAGTGGATTATCACTTGAGAGGTATTGTCAATTATTTCTTTTAGGTGCATTATGCTTATGCTTTGTCTTCTCATGCATATGGATTTTGAGCTATGGATATTTGGTTCTGGAGGGCTCATTTGAGGAGTGTTGGCATGTTTATCTCCTTATGCATTGTGAATACATTCTTTGATGTTGATTTTAGGATATGTATTGGGATGATTTATTGATATGGGAATGGTTACTTTTAGTTTGATCTTCTTGTTTTGAGAGGCTTACATCCATGTTGGTTACATGATACATATGTTATGTTTGATCTTGGCAATTGAAAGATTGGGTGTTTTTATGGATTTTATTTTGGGGTGTTGTGGAGGAGATCATACTTGAAATGGTTAGCATTTAGATGAGTATGTAGAAGGCTTTTCTATAGGTGTAGTATGTGCAATGTTTCTCTCTTTGGTCTTGGTTATCTTCTTGGATGTTTGGTTTCACATTACGTTGGTTTCTGAGGTTTGGTTAGAGCTATTGCGATCACTATCTTGTGGTCATGTGTTTTCACTTATATTCTTAGGTGATGACATGGAGGTTCCTTTATACCTTTCCTTTATTAGGTCTGGAGAACATGGGAAAGCTATGGAGACTTGTGGTGAGAGTTGTTCCTATAGGTTATTGGTTTACAGGTTTTGCATATCATTGTGGATGTTCCTTGGTACTACAAGATGTTTTCATCTTCAATGTGATGTTATTGGTAGAATTGGTAATTCCTTGATCATTATCATATTTTCATTACCCATGTAGTGTTAGTTTCTAGATGTGTATGTTCTTCATTGATAGGTTTGCACATGGAGCTTGTGATTGTGGTTTATGGGTGTATATGTTGATGGCATGAGTTTACTATGTTTTGTATACCTTGGAGGTATGGATAGTTGGATGTGTTAGCACTTGTTGTGGGTGCTATTTCAGCTATGGTTAGTGTATCTTGACAACTACTGGTGCATATGGATACCTTTGGATTGTGTTTGTGTTTGGGATATCAGTTGAGGCAGGACTTATGCTTTGTTGTGACAAATTATGTAGCTTCTCTTTGGATGGATTCTTATCTTTATAAATTGGAATGATGGAGGATGAGAGCATTCATGCTTGGGATGGTGGTCACTTTGTTTCTTTTTACAGGTATCTTGATGGAGCACATGGAGCGCTTTGATTCATTGATGGTATATGTGACTATAGGGATTGTTCCCTTGTTCATGTTTTGAGGTTACTTGTTACCCCTTATTCAATGTATACAAAAAGTGGGAGAATGTTAGGAATTAGGTGTTGTACACCTTTCATAATGATAATTTATTAGTCATTATTATGTGTGTGGTGTACCTAGGGGGACCTAGAAGTGTGTGCATCACTAGGAGTTAATATTCTTGGGGCCACTTTATGTTGTATCTAATATTGGGACATAAGTTGAGTGGTAAAATGTATTTATTTAATATTAGGGAAATTAATTTTAATAAAGTACCAAATATTAAATGTGGGGTCATGGTTTTAGTCACATGGTTTTATGTAATACCACTTGGTGGTTTTGTGGGAGCTTGTTTCTATAAAATAAACCACATGGGTAGTTTTTTAAGGTTGGTTGTTTGACAAGCTAGCTCTTGTTAGCATTTGTGAGAGTTGAAGCATGGAATGGGATGTGTGGCTGCATGCTTGTTCAAATGGAGTGCTTGTAGAGGGCTTGATGCTTTAATGGTGTTTAGGGAGAACTCTAAAGATGTATTGTAATGTTTATTATTGAATAATACATGAGTGATGGATGCTTTTGGAGGCTAGGTTTTTTCCGTCTTGAGGGTTTTCCCAAGGTATATCTTGTGTCATATTTTCATGGTTATGTTGTATATTCTCTTACACATGGATTTTGAGTACTTCCTAACATAGATTTCTATTTTGGGTTATGTGGAAATTGTCATTAGATGGTTGTAAGTTTCCTTTCACTGTAAAACTATAACTATTCACAACTCATTGCATGTGCTTCAAAAAAACCACAAAAAATTAAATATTTATCCATGAAACCATGCTGCTTTGCATTCCATGTTCACATCAAGAAGAAAACCTATTAATTATTATGATCAGTTTCTAAACTGTTTTAACTGAATTTCAAAAAGAATTACATTTGAATTTGTTTATTAAAATATATTGAATTTTTTCCTTGGGGGTGTTTCCCCCAATAGTCCTTGTTGGTGGTGTTGCTCTTAAACCCCCATTATGGGATCCACCCCTGGGCCCCTACTAGTGGGTGGTACCCCCAGACCTCATAGGATGGGATCTGCCCCCTACACTCCCTCGTTAATAAATTTGGGGGGAAACCACGTCAAGAAAAGTGACCAAACTCTTAACCTAGAGCATGATCAAGCTACACATTATAGTGCCCCTCACGTTTACATCTTGTTAATGCGAGATTAATGTTTTAGCTTCACCATTCCCTTTTGATTGGTGTGGTGATTATTTTATGGATCTGAATGGTGTGTACGAATCACCACATGTTCGAGATGAGATTCCTCAACATTTCAGTTGTTGGAATTTTGGAACATTTACATGCTTGGTTTATCATTATGCTTTAGTTTAGTGATATGCATTAATTATGTTGTGCTAAATGTAATCTTGATTATTGATGTTTAGAAGAAATGATTTATATGACATGTATAAATGTTATTTTATTCTTATGTTATTGGACTCCATTAGGATGATTATGTTGTGCTTCAGTTATATATATTGAGCAGTTACACTTGACATGTGTTAAATGGTTACATGTACATGGTTATTTCTCCACCTAGCTACATAGGTCTAAGTTATTCCCCAACAATGGTTAATTCGAAGATGTTAGATTGGGCCTCCCTATCTATTCCCTGATCATACTCAAATCAAGTATGGTACGTGTCATGTTTGACCTTATGTGAACCTAGATCCAAGTTAGGAATCATTATGGACTCCCTATGTGTTGTGAAATGCCAGTTCATGTTTTTCTATAAAATATTTAATAAGTTGCATATCACATGATTTAATCATATTTAATTATGGAATAAAATTAAGGTGAATATTTAAATGATAGTTTAAATTACTTTTTTGATTGTAAATGAAATGGTAGGAATTTAAATGATTCTATAGTGATCATCGAAATATCTTATGTATTTTGGGAAAAATGTGAGAAAATGAAAATATAGTTAATTAATTTCATAAAAACCTTGGGGTGGGAATGTGTATTTGTATTCGATTTAATCATTTAATCAAACAAATTGTAAAAGGAATTATGTTGAACATTTAACTGTGTTCAATTGAAAGTTTGGGAAATTGGAAATAATGAAAATAGAAAATGTGAAAAGGAAAATAGAATGAAAGGAAAATGACTTAGCATTTTAGAAAAGTTCAATTTGGAGGATTTTCACTCTCAAAACCCTCATCTTGCAAGATTTTGGAAATGAAATTGGGAATGTGTTTGTGAATGGAATTGGACAAGATTGGATGCAATAGGATAGGAATGGGAAGGGAAATGTTATTGTGGTTGGATTCGTCGATTCGTTGAGTGTACTTGAAGTGTTCTCCAATTTTGTTTTTGGGAAAATTTGAGGCAAGTTCTTCATTTCTCCTCCTTTGTTCATTATTTTTACTTTCAAATAGATTGTAGGTAATTCGTGAAGTATTAAACGCTCCCAATGTTCTTTCAAATTCAGAAATAGAATAGGTTTTAATTATTTTTGTAAATTTTAAAAAATGCCCAAATGGAGATGGTTAAGGCAATTTTTTTTTTATGGAAATGTGAATTAAACCTTAAAAGTGTGTAGCTGGGTACATTTAGAGAAAATGAGTATTTTTAGAATTTTGAAATTTGAATTTGAAATTTTCAAGCTTTTCTTCAACGATGGAATTGGGAAATTTAGGATTTTTTCTTTGTAATTAATATTAGAAATTTTGAATCTGGGAGTGATTTGTGATGAATTTTAAGGTAGGGAAAGAATTTTCCCTATTTATTTATGATTTATAACCAAAGGGTATTTTTAGAAAATAAAAATTTGAATTTTAAATTCTCAAGCATTCTTTAATGCTAAAATTGGAAAATCAATGGTTTTCCTTTATAATTTTTTTTAGAGAATTTATATTTTGAATTGATTTTGGATGAATTTTAATGTGAAACTAACTTTTTTATTAATTGTTATTTATTTAGAACATTATGAGACCATGTTTCTTTTCTTTCAAAAAATGAATTTTGCTCATTATTTTTTGTGCCACATTCGTTGGAGGATGTGATGTGATTAGGGTGTAAGTATTAGAGAGAGTTATGGGAATGGCTCCCAATGTGTCCTTGGCCCAAAGTGGAAAGTATGTTGATCATAGGTGGGGAGTTATCTAATCAAGTGATAACTAATGAAATATGGGTAACTAATTAACCAAGATAATGGATATCCCTCTCATTCTTTGAATGCTCATATAGGCTAAGGATGATTGAGGAAGACAACCCACTGAAGGAGCATAAGAATTGTAAGATTAAGTACCCTCATCTATATGAGAGGATAATTGGTTTTGTGTTGAGCCCCATGTGAGTGTCTATTATGACATTCCCTCACTTGCTCTATAATATCTAACCCTAGTGTAGTTGAGTAGCACCTAAAAGTTGATAATTTCCTTCCATGTGTATGTTGTTGGTTATACCATTTGTGAGTTACCCAATGAAGATTTATTGTGTTAATTTGTGAGTTTTCCTAGTGAGGATCCTTTTGTTATGACATTGGCGAGTTTACCCAATGTGGATTATGCTATGACATTGGTGACTATGCCCATTATGGAATTGTGATGTATCATTAATCCACCTTGTGTTTTGGATAAGTGTTTTGATATGATGTGTGTAAACCATTTCCCCATATATTTGGCATGAGTGTTGTGATTGTGGCCCATGTGACTATCTTCTAGAACAATGGGATTGGATCCTTTTATTTCAATGAGGTTGGTGTTGTCACATGAAATTACACCTCATTGAACACAAAGTTCAACATTCCACTGACACAATGGAAACAACCTCAAGGTGTGGGACCTTTGCGCGTATGAGGTTGAATTTTTGGAGAAGGCTAGCTTCCTATTTTGATCCAAGTGCAATGTGCTAGCCCAACCCAACACATGAAAACCTACCACTATCCTACTCTAACAACTCATAGGGGAAAAGGTGGAGAAGGAATGTGAAAAACGGAAATGGAGGTGCTACACTAGATGGAAATTTATTTCTTCTTGGTTGAGATTGCACAACAACACATTGAAGAAGGACTAGGGGACTCACACAGATCTATATTTGGTCAAATCCCAGAGGAAAATATGGAGGTTAGGGTTTGAAAAGGTGTTGGAAGGAAATAAAATTTCTCAAAACAACTGTAAATGATTTAACTCAAACATACATGCATGGAAAGAGAGGACAAACACTTAGATATGCAGGTAATGAACTTACATAAAACATAAAAAAGTTGAGAAAGGCAAGCTTAATTGATTTCATTGATGTAGAGGCAACAAGCCAATCTTTACAATTTCAGAGTGTAAAATATAGGTATGCATAAGAAAAACCCCAGAGGATCCAGAGGAAGAACCCTTTAAATGAATACATTTCTTGACTTTATAGACCAGGCATAACTTGGAACCACAAACTGAACCCTAACCCTAACAAGGGTAAGCAATGAAGTTTGTGTGTGAAAGAATGGAGCCATTCCATGAAAATCATGATTGGGGCATGTATCCATCAGAAAAGGTCAACAATCTATAATGAATGGGTATGGGCGCCCATAAAATCCACCTGTAGAAGTTATAGAATACCTACACCATTGTATCCATCAATGCGATATGGGATTAGTGCATAAAATCAATCTAGAGCTGATTATATTTGTTCTGGTTTTTGAAAATTTAGTTGTGCCATTACTCCAAGTCCTCCCATCAACACGACATGCCTAGCGATTGGAGTTTGAATTTAGGTCATTCGATCATGGAGATATATGATCAATGGTTATTACGAGCTCCCTTCACATTGTTTCCCTTGAAAATGCGATGGCCTACATCCCTTAGATGCAATCAAATGATGCCTTGTCGCCACATCCCTTCCTCATGTTATATCACACATCACACTTAACCTCTACGCCTTATGAATAAAAACATGATGCAAATAACCCCCACAAAAAGATATCCCCTAAGATCTGGAAGGGATTATTCCCTCAACATATACCTTCCTCCCTGGTATTCATCGCACATGACACTTCTTTATACAACTTCCTTATTTAAAACTGTGATGCACCGAACCTTGGTGATGCAATCAAATATTGCCATCTATCTTGAGGACATCTGTCATTATACCACACTTCCATAGGGAAAAGTCGAGGACCCACCATCGCATATCAATTTCATGAACAAGTGTCATCCTCCTCCATTACCATAGACAAATAATGACATCACCCTCTGATCAGAGAGGTGTGTGGGAGCCACTCGATTGTTAATCGCTAATCTCAACCACTAATATTTGTGGGAAAAAAATTATCACCGTACTTTAGGAAATAATAAAGTATTTGATACTCCATAAAATTAGTAATTTCCTAGGTCGAGGGACCAGTCACTACGATGAATTTAAAGGATTAAGTCATAAATTAAGCGACCTTCAACTACCGACAACCAAATTCTACTTAATTGATGAAAAAAAAAGTTTTAATAACCTTGAAGATGACCGAAAGGGGTTTTGAAACCAATATGAAACACTAAAAAATCCTTTATCTTTATCACTTTATCATCATTGAGTGGAGAAAGAGAAATTTTGAACAACCTTGTTTGAGATTGATACAAGTCTCCAAACTTGAAAAAACTCAAAAATGACTTAGATTTACTTAGACAAGGCTTTCAAAGGTTAAGACAATATTTATAGACACTGACACACTTTAGAATTTTGTAAATATGACATTGTGTGATGCATCGAGAAAAGGAAAGGTTATGAAAACCTAGGCAATGATCGACAAAGTTCACATAACTGACCAAAAGATCAATGACTTCAAGACAACCAAATTTAGGACTTTTAGACCTAGGGCTTAAAGTATTGGACATAATGCATTAATATCTCATAACCCACACGACTTAGGATTTAATAAAATATTTCAAATGGGATATGACTAGTAAGACTAAGATATTGGGGTCGGTTGACTAGGATGTTGGATGGTAGGTTTACAAGTTACCAGAACTGAAGGGTGGAAAGCAATAAGATGGAAGCCCGATCCCCAAAGTTTGACAAGTCAAGACTTGGAAAAATCTTGAAAATCATCCTTGGGGCTTCGGTGGTCGGAGGTAAGGCTTAAGGCTTACCAAAGGGAACTGGTATGGGCTAAAGGGTAAGGCTGATGACTGAAACCCGAAACACTTAGCATAAAATGGAAGGTAAAGAAGAAGGAGCGGGAGTGATGAAGAAGGCATGCAAGTTGAGAGGTAAGTAAAATCTTGAAATCTTGAAACACTTCAAGACTTAGCCAATTCTGGGGTTTTCAAGGGAGACTTCATGTAAAATGGCCCATGTAGGATCTCTCAAATCGATTATTAATGATGGGTCATCAAACTGTGGAATGAAATGTCAACATTTTGGTGATTTCTATAGGATGATTGCTTGCTAATCATGGAATCTAGGGGCCTTATCAATCCATTGGAAATAGATTCATGAAAGGGATTTACAAAACTGGGCCTCCCAAGTGCAAAAAAAACCATGGAAACTAGAACATACATTCCCTTAAGGAGAATGCAGGATGTGCAAAGAACTTCATGGAAAGCAAGATATTAACAATATTTACATTAAACTAACAAAAAGAAAAAGATGGAAAATTTATTCTATCAAAGATGAACCTTTTGAAGGAGTTTATCTCCCTCAAACCATAGTTGTAGACTTCACTCAACTGCAACCACTGAAAACCATTGCCAATATGCATGTAACTACATAAAATGCCTACAAGGTGAAGGATCACTTCACTATAAACTTTACCATTACAGGGAAACCATATGATGCAAGTGTTAGATTCATTTGATACTGGTGCCTCAAGTGAACATACAACAACAGGGGTGAAACTTTCTGAAGATAGGCCAACATCCAAGAAAAAACCTTTTGTAGAGGGAAGATAACTCACCTCACAAAAGGATGGGCCAATACTATCATTGCTGACCTCTTCATTGCATGAACTAAAACAAAAATATAATTTTTTCAACTCACATGGTGATGCAAAATATGCCAAACCTATTTTTTGATCTACACAAGGAATCTCTTCTTCATGCACCTTAAATGAAAATCTTTGGAGCTTAGGCATATTATCAAATTGAGAAACATGAGCATCATTCTCTAGGTAGATGTGTGGTTGCTCAATGGTTACTGAAATACTTGTATTGATGCACACTTCATCAACACAAAACTCGAATTTTTGAGAGACTTCAAGTGAAGAACTGAATTCTTTAGATTGCCTCTCTGTTTTGATTTTTTCTTAGCAACCAGATGCAACAAAATTAAACTCTTGGCATGTAATGGTTGTTGCATCCTCCTTTGTTTCCTCACTTTTATGCTACTACCCTCTTTTCTCCTCTTTTGGGGGTGAAATATTGATATCCATGCTTGAACAAAAAGCTTCTAAATCATCCCAAAAGAGGCCCTCCACATTAGAATTACAGACCTTATTAGATAGGGGAGTTTCCTTCGCTATAAAAGGGGCTAAACATGTATGTTGCTGCTACTCCAAAACCATGGAGTTGTCTTCATCCACAAAGCTGGCACCAAGCTACTCAAAGGCCTCCTCTGATCTAGGTATATGTGATCTGTCCTCCTCATATTCAAAAAAATAAGGGAGGGCATCAAATGAGAGGACTGATTCCTCTACTGTATCAATTTTTTCTACCTTTATAGTGTCTTTTTGTTGCAACTTATCATCTTCAGCTATTTCTTGCAACAAATCAAGACACTCACTGTCTTGAGCACATGAAGGCTCTTCAAAAACAACTACCTCTTTACTCCTAGCTTAAAACTGCTCCTTCTTTTGTTCTTCTGATCAACTAGCCCGCCAAACCACATGTCCACCCTTGAAAAGTGAAATAGTATTAGGCAGGGAAAATGGTTAGGAAGACATTGAAAATATCGTTGAAGCTCTAGAAGGGGCTGCTCAATAGGAGTAAAAGGTTGAGCCTCCTCAAGGATTGATTCTTGTGAGGAATGGAGGCTCTCAAAACTTGGGATCTCCAACATAGGAGATCTACTTGATGGAACATGAGGTTCAAGGGGGATTTCAAGAGGCTAATTAGGATTCTTGAAACTAAAAAAATTATGTTTTCTTACCTCGTCCTTAGCAGGTTGTTCTAGAAATGGTGGAGGTATTTGTTTGAAACTAGGCACACAAGGGGTTGCCTGAGTCTCGATAAATTGTGCTAGAGCAAGGGAAAGTCTAAGTTTCTCTTGGCTAGGAACAACAACCTTTATTGTATACTCCTCTTGTTTCCTTTTTTGTGCCTCCAAATGTTTCTCATACCTCCACTAAGCCTCTATATTTTGCTATTGTGGATAGTGAGTTTGATGAGAAAGCTTATCTTGCTGTGTGAAACAATCTTGCTACCCCTGATAGGCTTGATTAGCCGACTCCTGTTGTAGGTCAAAATCTTGTTACTGCTTAATCTTAATCAAGTATCTATGGAAGTCCCTCATCATGGACATGAGTTCACTCATACTTTGGGGTTGAAAGGAAGAACAAGAAGCCTCCTGGGATTGTTGATAGGAACATGTAGGCATTCAGGAAGACTGAGTAGGGTGGGGTGGGTGGTTAGCATTTTGAAAATATTGAGAACCCACAACAACAGGGTTCTGTGAAGTGAAATGGGAGGCATAACTAGCCTGATATTATTGATTTGGAGGTGAAAAGTTGGCATTTTCATGGTATGGGAGAGTATACATATAGTTTCCATTAATATTTGACATTTTTATGCATAGGGAAAGCTTTGAAACTACAAAATAAGAGCAAAGGGCTGCCCAACTAGATATTTTGGGTACATACCAGTAGAGTCACCCAAAAAAGGATATTGCAAATTCGCCAGGTGATTGTTGGTTTGCCTCCAAAGGTTGTAATGTTGACGAAGACACCTCTTCCTCAACAGAATGAAGTAGAACTAGTACTGTTTAACCAATAGATTTTGAATGGATTCACCATGGTTTTAGAAGGAATGCCTCAAAAGAAAGATACACTAGAGAAAACACTAAATTCCTTAGTGGAGAGAAAGTAGTCCCATCGGGCATGCTAGAAACTGATGTCACATGAAATTTCACCTTGCTAAACACAGAGTTCAACATTTCAATGACACAATGGAAAGAACCTCAAGGTGTGGGACCTTTGTGTGTATGAGTTTGAATCTCTGGATAAGGTCAATTTACTCTTTCAATCCAAGTGCATTGTGTTGGCCCAACCCAACACATCAAAAATTACCACTATCCTACTCTAATAGCTCACAAGGGAAATGTGGGAGAAGGAATGCAAAAAATGGAAATGGAGGTGGTACACCAGATGGAAATTTATTTATTCCTAACTGATATTTCATAACAACACGTTGAAGAAGAACCAAGGGACTCACACAAATCTCTATTTTTTCAAATCCTAGAGGAAAACATGGAGGTTAGGGTTTGATAGGGTGCTGGAAGGAAAGACATTTTCTCAAAACAATTGTAAATGATTTAACTCAAACATATATGCATGAAAAGAGAGAAAAAACACTTAGATACGCAAGTAATGCACTTACAAAAAACATAAACAAGTTGAGAGAGGCAAGCTTGATCAATTTCATTGATGTAGAGGCAACAAGCCAATCTTTACAATTGTAGAGTGTAAAATACAGGTTTGCCAAAGAAAAAACCTAGAGGATCCAAAGGAAGAACCCTTGAAATGAACATTTATTGCCTTTATAGATCAGGTATATTTAGGAAATACAAACTAAACCCTAACCCTAAAAATGGTTAGCAATGAAGTTTATGCGTGAAAGGATGGATCCGTCGCATGAAAATCACAAATGGGGCATGGATCCATTTTAAAATATCAACAATTCGTAATAAATGGGTAATGGGTGCCCATGAAATCCACATGCAAAAGTTAGAGAATGGTTGCATTATCGTAGCCATCACTGTAGTATGGGAGAAGTGTAGAAAATCAATCCAGAGCTAATAAAATTCAATCTAGTTGTTGAAAATGTAGTTGCGCCATTACTCCAGGTCCTCCCACAAACATGATGTGCCTAGCTTTTGGAGTTTGAGTTTAGGTCGTTCGATCATGGAGATATATGATCAATGACCATCATGAGCTCCCTTCACATTGCATCCCTTCAAAACAAAATGGCCTACATACCTATGATGCAATCAAATGATGTCACGTTGCCCCATCCCTTCCTCATGTTATATCACACATCACACTTAACCTCGATGCCTTATGAATAAAAATGTGATGTGAAGAACCCCCGCGATGAGCCATCCTATTGACACCTGGCGGGAAATATTCCCTCAGCATATAAATTTCTCCTTGGTGTTCATCGCACATAACACTTCTTTATAAAAGTTCCTTATTTAAAACTATGATGCACCAAACCTTGGTGATGCAATCAAATATCACCATTTGTCTTGAGGACACGTGTCATTATACCACACTTCTATAGGGAAAATCTGAGGACCCAAAATTGCATATCAATTTCATGAACACATGTCATCCTCCCACATTCTTGTAGGAAACTAATGACATCGGCCTCTCAACAGTGCGGGCACATGGGAGCTACCCGATTGTTAATTGTTGATCTCAACCCTTGATCTTTGTGGGAAAACATTTTTCACCAAACTTTAGGAAATAATTAATTCTTTGATACTCCACGCAACTGGTAATCGCCTAGGTCAAGGTGCTGGTCACCACGATGACTTCAAAGGATTAAGTCATAACTTAAGCGACCTTCAATTGTCGATAACTAGATGCTATTTGAACGGTCAAAAGAAAAGTGTTAGTAACCTTGTCAGTGGCTAACATGGGTTTTTAAACCAATATGAAACACATAAAATCCTTTATATTTATCGCTTTATTGTCATCAACCAGAGTGATGCAGACCCAGGAGGCTCAATTATGCTGATTAGGCCTATTTTTCAAAGCAACATGCCTTTAAACCTATCATAGGACCATGAAACCTTGGTGCAGCAATTCATATGCCTTCAAACCTCCAAAATCACAAAAATATTCCATTGGTACGGACAAATACATGCCAAACTTGAAAAACCTTGTTTTAGGCACAATTCATGAGGGTTTATTGAAAATATGGGTTCCAAGACATATCATAACATTCCAATACATTAGACCTTCATAAAATGACCTGCAAAAACTCAAAACACTATCACATATAGAGTTCCAATCATATTTTTCCAAAACCTTACTTTAGTTCCTCAATTTCACTTGGAAAACTCATGAAAACACCCTAAGGCATCCCCCTAAAACCATACAACTTGTATTTTATGCCTCCCAAACCATTGGTACATCTAAAATTCCATGAAATAAGTCATTCCACCGAGTTACAGGGCTGGACAGCAAGTGGAATGACTAGAACATCATTTTTTACACCAATCAAACCCTCAAATTAGTTAGAAACAGGCAGTCCCAGAAAAATGAAGAGATCTCTCTCAAAAATCAATATTAGAACCTCTAATTGGATTCAGATGAAAGCTATTTCATTCCCCTACAAGATGATATAATTCTCAGATCATATGGTGATGGTACAGATCCGTACAATACTTGCAAAGTTCAGGAAAACAGGAAAAACATGAGATTTGAGACCACCCGGTAGTAAAACGGGGATATCTCACTCAATTCTCAATGAAATCACACCATTCCAACGCCAAAAGAAAGGTTATTTAATTATCTATCCAACCATAATAGGCTTGTAGTGTAAAACAATATGTACAGGTCGTACAATGCACGGGATCAGCAATTTCTTAATGGAAAACACAAAAAAACAGCAAACTTCTTATTAGAAACTCATTCCAAACTTCTCCAACAGCCTCTCTTCGAGATATTCCAACAATATATCATGTAATCACATCCAAACCACCCCTTGAACCGACCAACTACCATAACCACCTTTTGTTAGAGTCTAAGATGACAATTTTTGCCAATTTTGCTCTTAATCACTATCCCATTACAACTTGATCAACTTGATTTTGCAAATACCACCTAACTGACCTATTAAGCCCTCCAATACATTTAAAATGGTCATTGAGACCTTATTTAACATGGAATAAGACCCTACTCCCCATATCCCTTAAAACTCATGATTTCACATGGCTTTTGCATTATGAATCAAACTGACAAATTCAACTAAATGATTCAAAACCTTTTCAAATTACATTATGACTGGTCCTTTAGACCTTATTAAGCATAAATGAACACAAGACACACCTAGCTATCAACTTAGACTTCACAAGGTGTAGGTGCTCTTGCACCACAGAGGAAGAGAAAGTTTGAACAACCTTGTCGAAGATCGATGCAAGTTTCCAAACTTGAGCAGAACTCTAAAATGGCTCAACTCTACACAAGGCTTTCGAAGGTTAACACTTATAGACACTGACACACTTTAAAAATTTTCAAAGATGAATATTGTGTGATGCATTGGGAAAAGGAAAGGTTATGAAAACCTAGGTGGCAACCAACAAAGTTCACATAAATAACCAAAAGATTGACAACTTCAAGACTTAGTCAAATTTAGGACTTTTAGACCTAGGGATTAAAGTATTGGACATAATTCATTAATATCTCATTACCCACATGACTTAGGATTTAATCAAATATTTCAAACAAGATATGATTGGTAAGACTAAGATGTTGGGGCCAGTCGACACATGGTGTTAATGACATGATATGTTAGTTAAGGGACCAAAAGTGAGTAGTAGTAGGTCAACAGTCGAACATAAGAAAAAGCTAAGGCAAAAAGGCATTTCAAGGATTAGGAGGAAGGCTTATGCCTACGATGAAAAGATAGAAAGCGGTAAGAGGGAAGAACGAACCCCAAAGTTTGAAAAACTGAGACTTGGAAAAATCTTGAAATGCCTTTGATCAGGCTTTGGAGGTTAGATGGTTGGCTTACGACTTACTAGAATTGAAGGGTGGACAACAATAAGATGGAAGCCCAATCCCTAAAGTCTGACAAGTCAAGACTTTGACAAATCCTAAAAATCATCCTTGGGACTTTAGTGATTGGGGGTAACGCTTAAGGCTTACCAAAGGGAAGTGGTAAGGGTCAAAGGGTAAGGCCAATGGACAAAACCTGAAACACTTAGCAAAAAATGGAAGGTAAAGAAGGAGTGGGAGTGATGAAGAAGGCATTCGAGTAGAAAGGTAAGGGAAAGCCAAAAAGCCCGAAACACTTCAAGACTCAGCCAATTCTAGGGTTTTCAAGGGAGACTTCATACAAGATGGCCCATGTATGATCTCTCAGATCAGTAATTAATGATGGGTCATCAAAGGGTGGCATGAAATTTCAACATTTAGGTGGCATGGAAACCACTGTTGGGGATCAAAGGATCTTGGTGGAGTCAAAGACGACTTCATGTTGTATAAAGTATTTCATGTTTTATTTTAGTTTTTTTATTGATGCAAATTGTATATGTAAAGGATATTTGAGTCTTATTTGATGTAATTGTAATATCATGTTAATTTGGACCTCTCTTATTTAGATGGATTATAATCCATGGATAATGGATAGTGTAATTATTTGTAGTTATATGACTCGATGTTGGAGCCAAAAATGATTGCATTATGTATGCTTATACTTATGCAATGTAATGGTAAAATGAATTTAGGAACATTGTATTTGGACTTAAAATGAACATAGGAATGTTTCATTTGGGTTTAAAATGAATGTAAGTGTCTTAGAGTAGTCTTGGATGTTGTTGTGGATCCGTTGTCATTCAAGTTAGTGGAGAGTTTGTGCCTCCTAGTTAGGCAACCTCTTGTGAAAGTAAGCATTGGTGTTTAGATTTGTTAAGTGTGTTTGGATGTGGATTGGAGTTTGATGATTCCATCATCCTATCCTAGTGTGGTGTTGCGAGAGAACACGATCGTGGTTTAGTAACCGATTGTCTTGTAGGTTGTGTCCTCTCTCTCTTATATGTTCATCATAGTGGATTTATCCCACAAGTAGTTAGCCTTCCAATGTTGCCACCTTGCTTATGAAATGGTGAAATTTACTTGTTCTTGTCATTGTGTTGTTGTGACACTTGAGTGCACATTGTGGAAGTGTGACATGTCGTCATTGCATTGTTGGCGTGGTTTTCATTATTTCAAAAAATATTTCATTGAGTTTTGTTTTGAGTTTGTCAACTTGGGGCATTAGATCTACTATCAGAGAGCATGTTGTAACACTAGGATCTCTAGCTAATTTTCTTTCACATATGGTCATTGGTGCTTGGTGTGTAATTACTCAAGTGCTTATTTGGTGAGTTAGTGTTTACCTTCTTGCATGGGTTCCTTGGGTGGAATTTTTTAGTGTTCAGTCTAACCAACCCATGTAGTGTGTTTGAGGAGGAAGAGTGCCTCCTAGACCCTAATATGTTTGACATGGATGAGAAGATACCCTTGGTTGAGAGTCTTCTAAGTGGGGAATGATCACTCTCTAGTGTGTTTCTCATTATGTGAGAGATTTGGTTAGGTCTTTGTATGTGTGGTTATTTTGTGGTAAGAAGTATTAATGTCATTTTTTCCCTAGTGTGATATGTTGAGAAATGCTTGCTTGTGAGGGTTAGTTAGACCCTGAGTTACCAAGAAGTGCTTTCATGTGTGATTGTCATCTCAATGTCTTGATTCATGTTAAGTGTGAATGCGTAGTGACCCTTAAGTGGTCTTAATTATTCTTGCGTGTTCTCTTTGGATGTATGTATATGGATGCATTTTACTAAAAATGGGTGTAATATTTTGGCTCATGATTGAGCATTGTAAAATTTCTTATATGATTGATACACTGAAAGTAAATGTGGTATATGTCATATGCCTGGATTGTAAAAATGTGATCTTATGTTAATGATGCCTATGGTGAATTATGCATTTTATTCTTATTGGAGCATCATAATATGTGTGAACTGATTATGTTATTCATGAATAGAAGGTTGAATTTTCATAATAGAATATTTGGATCAAAGACCTATGTCCCCAAATCATGTCATCCTTGGGATTCTTGTGAGAACCTGGATGGTTATTTGGCATTGTTTTCCCTCTTGTATGGGGTGCATTTGTAATTGTTAAATGATTTTTGTTTTAGGAGAATTACGTTGGTTTGTCTTAGAGCCTTGGTTGTGATGTTCCCTATGAATGACATGGATGCCATTTTTTTAGCATGTGGTAGTGATGCATGATGTGAGTAATGTGTGTGTCATTTCATTGTAATTCTAAATTTCTTGCGAAAGTGGTGCTTGGGTGAATCCCTAGCCTTGTGTAGATAGAACTTGTGGATGTCATAGTGAACCCTGTGTATGCCTTCTTCTATCATAATGTGATCATGTCTTGATTAAGTGCATTTTCTTAGTGTGGGTTTTGTTGGCATAGTTAATTGAATTTGGTGAATTGTGTTTGGAATGTGCATTATCTCTAACTTGGATGTTGTACTCCCAAGGTTTCATGTATCTCTTTACTCCCTCAAATGTGGCTAATATTAGCCATTGAATTAATGTAATCATGTTTTCTAATTTTGATGCTTTATTTTGGTTATTGATGAACTCTCTAATCATTGATTATAGATTGGCATTGAATTTTTAATTTTCTAATGAGCGATATAGTCACCAAAATTTGCCTCCTATCTATTTGGTGACCCTTGGTCACATTTAATTTAGTGTTTCAATTGAGATCATTTTACTGTTATCTTTGTGCTGGCTATTATAAATGTCTGAAATTACTTTTCCTATTCTATGTTACATTTCGTTCCCTATCATGTTCATTACAACCCTTGATAGAATGTACAAGGGAGTAGATGGGAGATAAAGTGCTAAGTCTTGGTGTTTGTGACAATTAAAATCATATTGCATCAAAATACTTATTCTTGATGATATGGAAGTGGATGTTGTGTGGTGTTTCGAATTTTTGTGAAATGCTTCTATGCATATGGTTTTCTAAATTTAATTGGATTCAATGTACGTGAATGTCCTTGTGCTTGGAATTGAGTGAAGTGTATTCAAATCTTTGTATGGGAGTGTTTATGTAATTACATGTTCTTTGAGTGAGATTGTATGTGCGGATAATTTTGTTTGCATTATGTTTGAATCTAGTTTCTAGTAGATAGTTGGGTGTGATTTAGTCTAGGCCAATAATGTGTGCTCTTTCTTGTCTTGTCCTTGCTTGTTGTGGTATTGTGACCATGTTTCCTAGTGCCTTGGTATTGGTTGGGTGTTTTTTGAGGTGTCTTGGGCATTGAAATCCATGTTATTTGATAGCATGAAGACACACATTTTGTAATTTGGGATGTGATTTCCATAGTCACACTCATGTTTGACATAGTGTAGGGTATGAAGGTGTATAAGTAAGTGCTTCAACACATATTATTGTGCTTGTTTTATTATGTTACATATGTATACCCTTGTTAAGTTGCTAGTTAAGGTTGTCCTGGTGGTTTTTAGGAGTTTCTCCTTGGTTGTTTAGTGGTGTTCCTAGCTTAATCCTAGAAGAAGATGTAGTTTTGGTTTGAGGAATTGGCTAGCTTGTGCATTCTTTTGTGAGAGTGCTTAGTGTTTGATCCCTATAGTGGTTTTTTGTTGTCTTTTTTGTTATGATTTCATGATCTTGTTGGGTTGTTTAACCCTTAGGTGGGTCATAGTCAAGCATTGTGATAGTGATAATATGAGTTTTTCTCCTATGCTTAGTGTTCAAATGCTTCCTTGGTGGTTGTAGTGTGAGTTTGGGGTTGCTAAGCCTCATTAATCGGAGTGCTTATGCTTTTCGGAGGTAGTTCCCTAGATGCTTGCCTCTAATAATCCTATATTTTTCCTTGTTTCACTTTGAGAAGCTAGCGTGCTTAGGAAATCCTTGCTTTTCCCAAATGGTACTCGAGGGAGAACCATCAAAGCAGCTTAATGATTAAACATGAATTGATCATTTATTATCAAAAGTAAAACTCATAAATGAAAACTATTTTAACTTATCATTAGGAGATAGTAATTCATTTTTGAAAGCAATATTTGAAAGCTTAAGATGTTAGAGTAATAAGTTATTTCACTTAATTAATCTAATCATATTGGTTAATTAATTAAGTCACTTGTCACTTTAGGTTTACTTAAGCTAAACTTAGGCACATTAATAATTATTTATTAAATATTAAGTGTGCACACTAGGGTTTCATTTAGGGTTTCGATCTCCTTTCTTAAGGATTGATCTCATTGTAATTATTGATTCTCTTAATGCATTTTTCAGCTTGAGGCTTGCAGAGCATCTTTGTTGTTTTGTACATCTTTCATTCCTTGTGACATGTTATTGCTTGCAAGTGTTCACTAGGGTTTGTGAGTTTGGTTTATCAACTTATACATGGTATCAGAGCTTCAGATTTGTAGCTTCCTGTCCGTTGTTTGAAAGGTATTGCCTTATTGTGATTTTTAAGTGCAAGGGTTTCAGCCAGGCATTTTTTTGCAAGATCTGGGGGTAGCCAATTTTTTTGTGCATTTTTGGGCAAAACGGACATCACCATCGCGTTCAAAGCACCCAAAAACCCTAGAAACACTTGTCGTTTTGTCATTTTTGGAGAATTTGGTTTTTGACGTAAAAACATTTTTCCAGAGAGGTCGTACGGCCTCCCCAGCACGAGTTTCAAGGCAAAAAATCAAAAAAATTATTAAAAAATCAAGGTTTTATTTTAAAATTTGACACTCCTTGTTCAAAAGGAGACCGTCACCCTCTCACCGCCCAGCGGCCACTAGTACGCCGCGGCCACCAGCGCCGCCTCCCGCCCGCCGCACCACAGTCATTAGCCTGCGTGGGCTTTCTAAGGCTTAGCTCTGGTCACATCAGTGACCAAGAGCCTTGCGAACAACCCCACCGGCCAACCCAACTCTTGTGGTGGTTATGTGGGTGACTAGGAGCTTCGGCTCTAGCCCCTAGCCACCAACCCCTTGGTCCTGCATGCGACTAGGGGCTTTTTTTTTGGCCCTTGAGGGCTGAAGAAGGGCTTCTTAGGCCTTTTGGAGGTGTTTTAGTAAATTAGGCATAAATCGGGCGTACGATCTCCATTTTTCGAAAACGAGATATTGTCGGAAAGATGATTCTGAGCCCAATCCGATGGTGGAGGTTCATTTTTTTTATTTTTTAGTTTTGATGCCTTTTTTCTAGTCAAAGTTAAATGATGGTTTCTGCACTCTAGGGGGCATAACTTTTGAGTCCGCACTCCATTTTGCACAAATAAATAGGTGTCGAAAATATGGTTCAGTGCTCTACACAATGATCAAACTTATTTTCCCAGATTTTTCCCTAGGTATATTTTATTCAGCCTTTTGTGATTTCACGGTTTGCTTAATTACTTGGACATTTTGGCACTTGGGATCCTCCTGTTTGCGTCGTTTGGCTCTATTTCATTTGATCTACATACAGTAAGGTCAATTTTCTCATATTGTTTAATTTGAAGAGTTATCATGGGTTTTTCTACTCACCCTTCAGTTGTAATCCTGGAAAGAGGTAATTATGAGTCATGGGCAAAGGGCATACTTACACATTGTAGGTGGCTTAATATTTTTCCTTATTTATACGATCTCATACCTGAACTTGCCACTTCAGAGGGAAAATTAGCTTGGGATATCACTAGAGATCACATAGTAGGACTTATATTGTCTAGTGTTGATACTGACACTATGTGGGTTGTATTAGACATTTTGTGTCCCCACCCACTTTGGAAACATCTTTGGGAGATCTATGGAGACCCCAATATCTCTCCATTCCTAGAGGATACCGCTTCAGATTGTCTCTTACCCATTGATTGGAGAGAGAGTATACCCTTTGATCATGATACTTTAGAGGAGCTTGAGTATTTAGACATCCTTGCATGTTCTGATGGATCAAAGGCTTGTCTCACAGTTCCTATTGTTCTTGATGACATTAGTATCACCACATTGGCCCCTGTGGATTCAGTTTAGCATCATGACCATCTTGGTCATTCATTATCTGCTACATCATGGGATTCTTTCTTGCAAACACATTCTTGTTTGTTGAGTCTCACAGTACAAATCTTGAGGATTATTTTGAGGACATACATCTCCTCTACCTTGACATTCAGGTTATCACTATATGCCCACCATTATCCATGGATTCATAGGTTGCATTTCAGGAGTCTTCCCATCAGTTTGGATTTAGCATCATTTGTTTCAGTTCAGACAGAGAGATTCTTCAACATCCTATCATGGCACACATCTTGAGACTGGTTGATTCATCACTCTTCATAGGGTTTCTTCATCATTATCCATTGGATCCATTTCTTCCCAAGGGGAGGAATATTATCTGCCACTTCAGGATCTCTTTTTGGATTCTACATCAGGCATCTACCATTGTGACAAGAGTTTCTTCATTGTGGGGGGGCCTTCTTGTCTCTTTCTATCTCTCCTATGGAGACCATTGTACATGTACTTATATGATAGAAGTTTTCTATGGGGGGTATCATGTAATCCACCTTCTATCCTTCTTCTATTAGTGCATTACATTCTTTACTTTGCATCCTATTTTATTTTAGCATCCTATTTTGGGACCCATCTTTGCTTTCATGCATTTTTCCTAGTGTTTTAGCTTCTCCCTAAGTTCATCTTAAGGGGGGGTGTTAGACTAATAAGTTATTTCACTTAATTAATTTAATCATATTGGTTAATTAATTAAGTCACTTATCACTTTAGGTTTACTTAAGATAAACTTAGGCACATTAATAATTATTTATTAATTATTAAGTGTGCACACTAGGGTTTCATTTAGGGTTTTGATCTCCTTTCTTAAGGATTGCTCTCATTGTAATTATTGATTCTCTTAATGCATTTTTCAGCTTGAGCCTTTTAGAGCATCTTTGTTGTCCTGTACATCTTTCATTCCTTGTGACAGGTTATTGCTTGTAGGTGTTCACTGGGGTCTGTGAGGTTGGTTTATCAACTTCTACATAAGAGATAATCATTAACTATTTTATTGCCAACTTGTTTACATTGTATTATCTTTTGAAATTGTTACTTTTTGACAGTTAGAATGAGTGAGAAGGGGATCATGATGTAGAGCAGGAAGGTAAAGCTTCACATAAACACAATTCAAGCCTTTACAAATAACTTTCCATTCTTCAAAAGCCTATCTTGGCACATTTCCTCAAATTCTTCCAACTCTTCATATAGCCCACCAAATCATGAAATTTGGGCATATCTTTTAGATAATTCCCTCAATATACAAACTCTTCATCATTCTAGATACCCATCAAGCCTTTTCAAAACATAACTCAAGACATCATATGGTTTCTTTGGAACATATCTTCCAAACTCCTGCTGCTACACTGCCCTCTTAGGCCAATTAGGCCAGTTTTACAAAGCATCACCCACTCAACCACTCTCTCAACCACAAAAATAAATTGCAAGGTCACAAATAGACCACAAACAACCAAATTCCACAACTTTTATCAGAAAAAAGACTTTCCAAGTCATCCTAACACAAAACCCTCATTTTAGCCATTTTCAAGAGGGTTTATTGAAAACAAGGTCTCCCAATCTTATCTCTATAATCTACCACCTCAAACACCCCTCATTATGTTTGCACATGCTCACTAAATCATCTCCAAACCTTTAACAACACCATTTCATCAAACCCTTATACTTAGCCATCAAATTTAAGTCAAAATTCACACAAATTCTCCTAATCCAATTCAAAATATCTTGGCTTAATTTTCTTCAGTACAGACTCATACAGAAGACTACAACAACAAATTACCAGTCAAAATTAAAGGAAAACAGTGTTCTTTTGATTGATTCAACTCCAATATAAATTCCAATCTTGATTCGAGCCTCTTCCAGGCATATATCAACTACATACATCAAGAACTCACTAAACAAACCGACCTAACTATCTTTTAAGCTTCCATGACTGTTCAACTTCCTCAATTTGTACTTTTTGCAACTTTTTCATATTGATAACATTTGACAAGTTTTACAACTTTCAACAAAAGACCTCAAATTGACCAAATGACCCACATTACATTATGAATGGTCTATTGTGACCTAATTTGCCTAAACAAAAGACTCAAAACACCTAAAACTATCAAAAGACTTCATTTGACCATATTTGCACAAAAACAACTTGGTGCCCCTGCACCAAATCACCATTAGAAAAATAGATTCACTAAATATTTGACTAATTTTCTTAAGCACATTTGTTCCATGTGACATGGTCATGAGCACAAAATAAATTTAATCAATTCATGTTGAAGAATTAGCCTCAACAACAAGCTTACTATTATCTTGCTCAAATATTTTCAACTTATGGATCATATTATTATTCCTTTGAGTTTCACATTTCTAGATGTGCATCATGGTCAAATATCTTTAAAATTCATAGTGGGAAAAAAAATGAGAAAATTTAGAAAATGAACAAAGGCTAAATTCTATGGCAAAGTATTAGATTAGGTTCAACATCATTGGCTCACCAAAAATGCAAAGAAAATAAGCACACCCTATAGGGGAAACGTCCCAATTACTGCCATACCTAACTTTGTGCAACTGTAGTTCCTAAACCATATGTCAATCAATATTATATTTTTTGTTTTTATTTGCACATGAGTTAAGAGCTTATAGTTATTGTTTTTCGATTGTGGGAATTTTTGATGAATGCAGGAGGGTTTGATAAGCACACACAGGTCAAAAAGTCTCCATTTAGAGGTGTTGTCCGCTCACGGCCTTCACATGTACCAATTGTTGCCCACTATAACCACCAATTAATATATTAAAAAATTCCTAATTGTGTCAATATCAGGGTGTAATTATAACAATTCTATTATTCATATACGCTCAAAAGTTAATGGGTCAAATTCATGGGTTAACGTTGGAGGTTTAGGTTAGCGGCCATAATAGCCTGCACCTACACATTATTTCCCAAGCCTTAACACCAGACACCACTACGCATTCACTCCAATTAATAATCACGTCGGGTTTGATGGCAGATGATTTCCCATAGTTTTTGGGGGTAAAATGATTATTTTGTATCATCTCACTGTACACTCACGATCTAGAAGACCCTAAAATGTTTATTGTTGTCTGATCTCCATGGTGTGAGGTAACGATGAACATCATTCTCCTTTCAAAATACAAATAATGGTACTTATGAATCCATTTATTTGGCATTTTTGTGGACTTGTGAAGGGTTTCTTGGTTTATTGAATAATGATTACTACTTGTTTTTATTGATTTCATCATTCCTTTTCATGCCCTTTTTTCCACGTGATATTTCACATTGTCAGGTCTGGTGGTGGATTATTTCTCATAGTTTTTTGGGGTCAAATGATTATTTCTTACTCTCCATTTTATTATGCACTCATAGTTTGGTAAACCCTCCACGGTTTCATGATTTTTTCTAATAAAATGATGATGCATCTCACAGGTTTGACCACATGCTTGTAGAAAATAATGTATTTGTCTGCTTGGACCTTTTTCTTAATAACCCATGTGTATTTGGGGATATATCTGCAAACCCACATCTTATTTCATCTAGTTAAGAAATTATTATCATTAAACTATTAGCATCATGTGTATTTGGTCATATATCTACAAACCCATGTGTATTTTGGCATATGTCTGCAAACCCATTTGTATTTCGGTATATATCTAAAAAACCTTGCTTGTTTTTTCAGCATATGTGTGATTAAGGAATTATTCTCATGAAACCCTTGCTTGGTTTTTTCGGCATATATATGCAAACCCATGTCTATTTTCTTGTGACTAAGGAACTCTTATCATGAAACCCTTGCTTAATTTTTTGGGCATATATCTAAAAAACCAAGTCTGTATTCATTTTACCCCTATTTATAGTTATATCCTTTGGTTATCCAATACAACACTGCAACGTTCATTTACTGTAAAATGTGTTAGTAATTTTTTGGTTTCCATTGCACATATAGTAGTGCACCATACATATATAGGATGAACTTTGTATCCTTTATTCTTTACTTTACAGCTTAGGTTTTCATGGATTGTGCATTCTACATTCTACTTAAAGTTATTTTCATGAACTATGCATTTAATAGTTATATTCATGTAGTGTATATTTATATGTTATAAGTAAATCAGGGTCTTTTTTGGTCACAAATTATTCCTTACAAACCCCATTTACAAATTCAGTAAACTATGTGTTCATTTACTATTTTTGGTTATTTCTCAAAGTTTATATTTGTCAGCGATTTCATAAAAGGCTCCTTTATATTTTGTCTCTTGTTCATTCAACAAATCAACATAAGCATGATGAACCATCCTATATATATATCTCAGTTAATTCATAGAAGGCTCTATTATATTCAAAAAAAGTGTACACATCAACTTGCATTTTCATTATGTGTGTGTGTGTATTCGTTTTACCTATGTTTAAATTTCTATCCTTTGGTTGTCCAATACAACACAATAACATTCGTATAGTATAAAATGTGTTAGTAATTATTGTTTAAATGTTTTACTTGTGTTGAAATTTCTATACTTTGTATCCTATATTCTTTGCTTAACAACTTATGTTTTCATTGTACTCTAAGATGTTTACACAAAGATATATATCTATACATATATACATGTGTGCCTATAAATACATATATATTTATGTATTTATATGTCTACATGTGTGTGTGTGTGTGTGCGAGTGTGCGAGTGTGTGTGTGTGTGTGTGTGTGTGTGTGTGTGTGTGTGTGTGTGTGTGTATAAGTATACATATAATAAAGTGTTTGCAACTTTGGTCCACTACACATTGTCTTGTGAACATGTATTGGTGTTTTTGCAACTTTCTATTAGATCAAATAAAGTTTTTTATTGGGTCAAATGCAATTTTTTTGGGGGGGTAAAGTGAGCATGGAGTGAGCGGTAATTGGATGGCAGACGGTAACTAGGACATTTCTCCTAATTAATATATGCAATCTAATTGAATGATAAATGTATAATCAATAATCAAATATGAATTGATTAAGAGTTTAGAGCATTAAATTCAAATTATAAATTGGAAAGGGTCATAACTACTTAGCTCTTTATTGGTTTTGTGTTATCAATATATGAATGTTCTATTGCACATTACAATCAGCGATTAATATTAGAATTCTAGAATCAGATCTTGGCTTTTCAGCGTGTGATAGATTGCACTATGAATCCTAACTATTTTGGGACAAGACCACACTCATGATCTAGTCCAAGGAAATTTTGTCTCTTTGTCAATTGACCCTCTACTAATGTAATCTTTGATATTTAATAATTGTTTCTCAAACAAAAGGTTGAGCTAAAAACTATAATGGAGTTTGTTGTACATATAAATAGAAAATTTACTAACTTCATTAATAATGAGTCAAACTTGTTTGTTGATATGAAAACATCAAATACACGAAAAAAACAATATAATACATATGATATTGATATTGATGTTAATGTATTGACAAAAGTAAATAATAATATATAAATACAAAATCATAGTTCAATTTAAAATATTTTGATACACAACTTCATACAATACCTATTTAAACTTTTGAAAAGTTATCTTGAAAAATGGGAAACTTTGATTTGGAGAAGCAAAAACAAGACAATGCCATTATTTAAGCAAGGAACACAATTACCCGTACAACCCAATCAAAGAAGATGGAGATCTTTAAGAGATTAGGACTGGTTACAAAAACAAGATAAAGTTGAATACCACCAAAAGGATAACATTCAAAAAAACTCCTCTCTAAGCATTTAAGTTGAAGACAAAAAACTTAATGAAAAGGCCATAGCTGTTTATACCACCCATTTTGTCTAGTACCTACCATTATGGATACGTGTACCCACGTGAGGCCGCTTACGAAGGACCCCCTCCTTCCATAGGAATGTTGTCCATTTCACAACAGCAATGTAAGTGGTGGGCCCATACCTAATACTGGTGGGCCCATACCCTAATCCCTCAAGTATACCCATCAATACTTTGTATGATTGCTTGCATGCACCTACCAATTAAATAATAGTTTATTTATAGTTTCATTTATTTATTGGATGAGGGGAAAGTTTTCCAATCAAGCATATGCCACCCATGGATATCTTACACGTGGTGCTATCATAGCTATTCATTTGCTTTGCACATGGCTTCAACATCAATCAAGCATGCTATGCTAGGTTAGCATCAATGGATTTTCTTTATATTTGAAATTCAAGTAATGTGGTTGATGAAAAGGACTTGAGAGCTACAACAATTAAATTACCTTAATAAATGTTTAGGCTAATTAATATAAGTTGTTATAATAGATAAATGAGTAGGGGAACATGTTTACAAATGAATATTAGAATTGATAAAGTTGGTAGGTGAAATAAAGAAAATTTGGTTGTAGATTATATTCTGTAATTTGTTTTATTAGCTCTTTCAAGTACAAAGTTTCAAAATCTTAAAGATATTAAATTTGTTACAAAGTCTAAATCACATTATGTCTTCGAAACAAATTGATCATTATTTACCATGCATCGTTTGCTTATCTTTTAAACTTTTGGACTTTCAATAAGAAATATTTTTTGACTATTTTGTTTTTCTCACTTACTTACTCACTTGTGCATCAAAATGAAATAAAGTGAAAATATCTAATAGTGAGTGGGAAAGAATTCATCCTATGTCAATTTACGTTATAATTCTAGCATGTCCATATGTTATAATTATATTTCAATGTGAGTGGTAAATATGAAGTTAAAAACCTGAATTTTTCTTTATTGGTCAAATTATCCTTTTGTTTTAAGCATGAAGAAATGATCCACATCTAATCCATAAAAACACTAGTCACAAAATTAGTTGATAACATAGTGCTAGAGCATCCTAGTAATAATGAGAGGTCTTAGAGTCCTAGCTAGTCGATGGAAAGTTTAACATGGTATTAGAGAAATAACAATCTTGCCATATGATGAAGCCATGAGAGGAAAAACTATTGTTTTTTCCCATAAGACAAGTGTCATAGGAGGAATTCAAATGGTAGATAATTCAAGGGTCAACATATCAAATAAAGGTAGAGAGTCAACCCACAAATTGAATATTGAAGGCTAACTTGCACAATAAAGGGGCTGACATTACAACTTGACCTACAAATTAAAGGAGTTGACATTACAAGCTAACCTATTTCTATAAAGGCCAACCTATTATTTTGTCAAATTTTGATCTCTCTTTTCATCGAAAGTTGGCATGTTGCTTTCCTCTTTAAAGTTGACTATATGTAGATTAGGTTGAGTTGTTTTAGTGAGACTATTATGATTTGTTTTTTAAAGGAATTGAGATTGAAAAATAAACAAGGAAAAAATTCCTATCACCTAAAACAAGGCTAAAAATACTCCCCCATCAAATCTATGATTGAAAATGTCATAGTGTAAATATTTTTTAGCAAAAACTTATATATATATATATATATAATTTGATCTTATAGATCAAGGCAAAATTTGAGGGAATAAGCATGAACCAATAATAACAATCACAAACTATCTAATTCAAGCAATAATGACCCTAATCTAACAATGAAGTACAAATGAACATAGAAATCATAATAATAAAGCAATAAACCTCAATTCCTATGCCATAATTAATCACCTCCATTGCTCTTCTCCATTTTGCTTTGTTTGTTATCAGATTTGTAGTATGCAATGTACTCACTAAGCTTGATATTGATGCAAGATAGCTCTAGATCTCAAGATAGCAAAACTTCAAAGATTGTGGTTGTGAGGTTGAAATGAAGGTGATGGCTTTGCTTTTATAGATATCTCAACTCAAACGAAGGGTTAGGATTGAGAGACGATGTATGGTGATCAATGGATGAGATTGATTGAGAAAAAAAAGAGATAAGGATGGGTAAGAAAACCCCTAGAAAGTGGTTGATATTTAGGGTTTAGCTAGGAAAAGGTAAATTAAATAATAAAAGCATTATTTAATTTAGGGAATGGTGAGATGAATAATTAAATAATGAAAATTATTATTTAATTTTAGAAGAAGAGGTGGGTGCTAAATATTAAATAATTAAAAATAATTATTTAATGGAGGATGGATGAAAATGATAAATAATTAAATAATAAAATAATTATTTAATTATAAGGGAGCAGAAAATGTTAAAATAATTAAATAAATAAGATTTATTTAATTATGGAGAGAAAAATCTATTCAATAATCAAATAATTATTTAGCTATAGAAGAAAATGGAGGGAAAAATGAATATGAATAATTAAATAAATAGTAGTTTATTTAATTATAGAGGGGAAAAGGATAATTAGTGACGTAATTTAAATAAAATTGATATTTATTTAAATTAATCAAGGAGGAATAAGGATAAAGTGAATTAATTAAATAACTAAGAATTATTTAATTAATAGAGGAACATGAGTTTAGGAAAATAATTAAATAATTAAAATTATTTAATTATGCTAGGAAGAAGGCGAATTAATGATAAAATGTTGCTTGTAGGCTCGAGACATTTTTTAGTGTCTACATTTTGCCCTTCTTTGATACAATGCAATTTTGAGCGTTGTGTCAAAGAATAATCATGAAAATCAGCTCAAAACTTGCCCTAGTGTGCTGTGACAGATGCAGGAAAGGATTATGGCCCCTCGGGAAAATTGACAAATTTTTGAAAAATTCCAAAAAGTTTGGCATGTTTATCGATAAGAAAGTTGGATAAGTGCAAATGCATTGGCGATAAAAAACTAAGCTCAAAAGTTGATCTAGGGATGAATGCATGGGATGTTAGTATGAAAGAAGCTGGTGAGGATGGAAAATGGATGGATGAATTGGAATTTCTATCTTGAGATCTTGCTAATATATGATCAAGCTTTAATTTTATTGCATAATTATCATCACATAACTTATTATGGAAATGGACGACGAAAACCAAGGTATGACATAGACCAAGGTGTAATATGTTATCCCTTGCAAAAAAAATAGACACATGATAGACAAGGAATACCATGACATAGACTAGAAACCACAAAAACTTGCCAAAACATGTGAGGAAGTAACCACAAAGCATGATGATCTTGACACAAGATAGCATTAGATTAAGCTTTGGCTTGCGTAAGATGTTTTGATATACCAAATGGAAATTTGATCACACATAAGGAACCAAGGCTTTATTATGGGTGCAATGGAGAGGGTAGAGTTTATTATGAAGTGGGATGTGCACGATAGATCCTGGATGAAAGTTGAAAATCAGATAGAATGATAGTAGACGATAGAGAAAATACCAACTACACATGGCGCATGTTTGCTAGGTTTTCACCATGGTACTTATCCAAAGTGCCACCAAAGTGGTTTTCACTATTGGACGAATCATTTCTCTTTACTGTTTTATTTCTTTATTTCTTTTTCTATTTTTTTGGTGTCACCAAGATGCCTGTTTGCCAGGTTTTCATTAGGGTAACGATTTTTTTGATGTTTTCATTTTTTTTGCATTTTTCAATTTTTGATGGGATTCTTTGAAAGCTAGGTATTTCCACTAGGAATATTTTTATCTTTGTGAATTCAAACATCATATCTCCAAACCCCTCACCTCTCACAACTTGCAATTTAGTTGTCCACCCAACACATATACACCTCCACCTCAAAATACAACCAATGATTCTATCATAAACCAACTCTTGCAAAATTTTGCATCCCTTCAACAACAAATAGAAACATTGAACCAAAACCAAACCATAAAACCTTCATAATATGTCAAAAGAAACCCATTATCATTGGAGATATTGAGAGAACAAATTCCACAAGGCATAGAGATACCTAGATTTGAGAAATACGATGGTAAAGGAGATCCTAGCAACCATGTGTCAGCATATACAACCTTATGTAGTGACTTCATTTTGGAAGATAAGCTCTTGGCTAAGCTTTTTCCTAGGTCATTAAAAAATACAACCTTGGAATGGTTTTGTTCCTTACCAAATAACTCAATAAACTCATTTAATGATCTTTTTGATGTTTTTCTCAACCATTTACAAGTGCACATCAACCCCAAGATGGCCTTACCTAATTTGATGCAGTGTAAACAAAATATAGACAAAAAGGTCACTGATTTTATAACATGTTATCAACTTCTTTGCTCACAAATAAACATTAAACTTCTTTATGTTGATATTTAAAGAATGTTAATTGAAAACTTACAAAAAAAATAAAAGATAAGCTTGGGATGATGAAATTTCCCTCCCATACATACTTATGCATGGCTCTCTATGATTATCAAAACTCGCTTAATCAATGCGTAGAAAAAAATGGTTTAACTCATCCTAGAAAATTTGAAACGTGCCTCATAACAATTTTCAACCATTCAAGAAAGAAAAAATGGGATTTAAATACAGATACATCCACCTCAACCAACCAACCATGTTGAACCTCAAGTGGCTTCCATAAAAGCAACAAATCTATACCAATATCGAGATAGGAATAGGAAATTCACCCCATTACCAAATACACTCCATTAGATCATGTTGCAACTCTTGAGAAATAACTTAATAACCTTACCTCTCGTTAGACCTCTTGATACATCTAAGCCTTTACCTTGGAACCATAACTCAAATGACTTGCCATTATCATCGACAAGTTGGACATGATATAGAATAATGCCCAGATCTTAAATATTTAGTGCAAGACCTCATTTATTCCAATCACATCTAGTTGGGTAGTGTTAATGATCAAGGAAATAAATGCATCACTCCACCTAACTAAAATTTGAAAATATTTACCAATCCCATGCCAAACCATTATGTCTCATTTGTAAAAGCTAGTGATAACAAGAATGATGTGATGAATGTTGACAACATACACTTTTATGTTGCAAGTATGTGCATTTGGTGTTGTCATTGATATCAATAAGATTTGGTGTTTTCATTGATGTCAACTATATGAGAAAGAGACTGTTGCAAGAGTGTGAGTAGTTGGTATTGAGTTGTTATTGTTTTCTTTGATGATGATTTGATTAGTTTCATTATGTTGTCATTAGTAAGCTACTGGTGTCAATCTCTAGTGTTTCTTTGATAAGATTCTATCTATGGATGTATGGTTGAGTTGCTATGTTGCAATTGGTGATGAGAAAGTGTTGAATATCTTGAGGATGTTTCTCTAGTGTTTGGTTTCCAAGTGTTTTTGAAAAAATTAATAAAAAGAGTAAATAGTGTGTTGTAGTAGTCTTCTATGTTGTAGAGTGGTGTTCTGGTTTTTCTCCGTAGTTCTTCTAGGTTGAAGATCTACTTGTGTGGTTCAGATATGTTGATTAGAAGTGTTAAAATATGTTGCATCCAAAATTTGGTGTGTTGGATCACTATTTAGAGGAAGTTGTGTTCACCAATGTGTGAACTGTGCATTGCAGAGGTGTTTGGGAGAAATGTTTTTGCTCTAAATTTCTTTGCGAAGTGGTTTCAGGTCTTGTGGATCTAGAAGGGTGTTGATAGTGTTTGTATCTTTATTTTTTTGAAGTTGTTTGAGGATTTGTGCTTCATAAGTCAGTTTCTTGAGTTACAGTGTATGGAAGAGTTGTTTTAGTGTGTTGGGTGTGTACATTCTTCAAGCAAAAATTATTGTGAAGGAATTTGTTGGTTTCTAAGGTGTTTGTGGAATATTCTAGATTGTGTTAAAGTTTTATGTGGTGTTCATGAGTCATATTTGGATTTGAGGAAGCATGTACTTAAATTTCTGATGGTGTTAACACAGGTTCGATCAACCTTGGGTGTTTACACTAATTGCGAAGCTGCTTTGATGTTTGTGAAAGTGTGGTGTGGAATGTATGAGTGGATTTAGGTCCTAGCTAAGGTGTGTTGTGGTCTTCCTTCATTACTTTCCACTATGGAAATTTTTGGTATTGACCTAATTTGAATTTGCACAATTGAGATGCATAGCTGACCTTAGAGAATGTGTTCAAGGTTGAAGATGGTATAAATAAGTGTTGAGTTGTTGAAGGATGATACAATAGATGAGTATGATGTGAGTGATGTGAATTGAAGACTTGTAGGGTCCAAATTTGTGCAGTGAAATGTGAGCTTTCATGTGTTATATTACTTAATGTAGTGAGCAGGAGGTGTCTATAATTCTTCAAAAAGACTGCGAAGGTGTTAGTGATGTTGTGATGGATTTCTCTGTTGCAATGAGATGGATTTCTCATTGTAACACTCTTCTCTATCTTTTTTTCTATTCTTGTAGTGAGCCTTTCTTTCTTTTGGGTAGTGAGCCCTCTGATAGTGAGCCCTATTGTATTCAATGTTGAAATTACTTTATATTGTGAGCTAATACTCATCGTATTTTTTCCCATCTTGGGTTTTCCAAGAAAATCTAGTATCTCTTTATGCATGGTGTTGATTTGATTCAGTTTCTATTATTTTCTCTCATGTTAAATCACCTTAAAAAATTAACGGTTAATTTGATTAATGTGAATTTGAATGTTTGTGAGGGTTTTGAAGTTTTAAGGTACAATTGATTCACCCCCCCTCTCAGTTGTCTTGTGAATTCAAAATTTTGAATCCACTTTAGTGACCACCCCCTTAGTATTTTTGTAGGCACATTTCAACCCTTGCATCAACCTTTTTCCCCTCAGGATGCTCAGGACCCTTTTTCAGCAGCTATCTTCCTATGTCATCTTTGTGTTAAAACTTATACTTTCCTTGTTCCCACAAGTTTTGAGTGTGATGTGTCTAGACACTAGTGCATTGCACAGATGTTTGTTCATCGTGCTAGCATCCCACATCATATTAACATTCAAATGGTCATTTCTGAGCATGTTGCCACTTGTCACCTACCTTGGTCAGTGGAAACAGCTCGGGATACCTTGTAACGGCTTTGGAACCTTATTTTCCCTCCTATTGTCTCTTTAAAATCCACATTTTCAATTCATTTGTCCTTCTTGGTCTCTCTCTTGAAGGCTCACTCTTTTCTTTCTCTCAAAATCTCTCTTTCTCTCTTTCTCTCAAGCTTGCACAACTCTTTTGCTTGCTACAACAGACTCAATATCTCACAACTTTCTCTAAAACTCTCTTGCCTCTCATGACCTTTTATAACTTTTTCTCTTTGGCTTCATCAAGCCTTGCATGTATATCTATTTGTCTTATCTTTGAGCATCTTAAGATTTATCGCATCGCTTGTCTATGCATTTTACTATCTTGTCTATTTATCTTTCTATCTATCTGTCTATCTGGATATCCGTGGAGGTGGAAAAACTGAAATGGAGTTTTGACTGAGGCAATCCCCTAAACAACCCCAACATTTTATCTCAATCTTATGTGTGTAGGTGTTGGAGAAATTTCTTTTTTGGAGGCTTCATTGATTGGTTGGTTGTGAGTTCTTTCTTTCTCTTCCTTCATTTCATCATCTACATTCCATTTAATCTATATTTTACTTAATTTAATTTACTTAATTTTATTTATATTATTCTATGTTATCTTCCTTGCATTCTTGAAAGTTCCTAGCAATCAAATTATTAGTAGTCACTTAAGTTGTTTTTTGTGATAGTCAATTTTTAGTTCGTACAAGATAACATGACACCATTGAGACACCAACATGTCGCATTGTTGTCCTTGGTCCACACTATCATCCTTGGATGAGAGATTGTTAGTCTATCCAGAAAAACTATGTGACCTACTCTTTTTGTTTCTGGAATGCTTATCATTTTATCCTATCATCTAAGAATTATTCCTTGAGGTAGTTGAGGACCATTTGCTCCTTGTAGAGTCTACTTGTCCTGAGACTCGAGGGTAGAAAATTTCCTCCTCTATAGTGGTGATGGAAGGTCTAATTATATTAAAAAATAGGGTGTTCCTTGTGTCTAGATCCAAGGTCAAGAGGAAGATATTGGAGGCCTTTCTTGATGCACCCATGGTAGGACATTTTAGATTCAAGAAGACTTACTAGCATAAGGAAAGGTTTTCTTGGAAGGGCCTTAAAGAGGATGTTTTTCCCCACATAAGGGAGTGCACCACATGTTAGAGGAACAAAGAAGAGCAAGAGATTTTGGCCAGATTACTACAACCACTCCCCATTCCAAAACATGAATGGGAAAGTATCTCCATGGACTTCATCACCAGACTTCCCAAAGCTCAAGGGAAGGATTGCATTTATCTTGTTGTTGATAGGTTGAAAAAAATATGCTCACAGTTTCTTTTCTATCTCCACTGATTATAAGGCTTCACAAGTTGCATATTTGTTCTTCAAGGATATCTTTTGGTTGTGTAGGTTGCCCAAAATAATTCTCAGTGACAAAGATAGCTAGTTTCTCAGTACTTTTTGAAAGGATTTTTTCCATTTGATAGACACTAAGCTCGATCCCAACATGATCTTCCATCCATAAACTGGTGGATAGATAGAGATAGTAATTTGCTTGGATCAAGTTGCTTCATCTAGGAGAATATTGCTATGAGACAACTCACCACATTTGCATTGATATGTCTCCATTCAAATCACTCTATGGATATGATGTCTTAAATTTTGTAGAACTGACCCTCACAAGTAATAGATTTTTGACAACAAGTGATCTGGTGAATCAATCAAGATGAGATCACTCAAGGATCACCTATAAGTGGCTCATAATCAACAAAATATGTATACCGACAAGAAGTGCACAAAGAGATCATTTGAGGTGGGAGATATGGTATTTTTAAGATTGTAGCCATATAGATAGTCTTTTGTCAAGAAAACGGGATCAAAGAAGCTCCACCCTAAGTTCTATGGGCCATACAAGATAACCAGGAGGGTTGGAGAAGTTACATATTTGGTGGAGCTCCTAGCAAGAAATAAAATGAACACAATGTTTTCCATGTCTTTGTCTAAATAATGCAATTGGATTGCATACTACTCCTTCATGGGAGTACCCCCACTAGATGATGAAGGGAATCTCATTCTCATTTTTGAAGTTGTGATTGATATTAGAGTCAAAACTTTGAGAAACCAGAGCATAACTACGTATATTATATGGTGGAGGAATTTAACCATTGAAGATGCTACTTGGGAAGGATCTGAGATTTTAGAACATTCCAATTTATATTGCTTGAGAGGGGTGGACTTGTCATATCCCCTTTTTCAGGAAATTGGCTAAAGGGGGGAATATGGGAATCCTACCATATTTCATCACATAACATCTTCTCAGCTTGAAAAAGGGAACATGAGATCAATAGAGATACATATACAAATTTCCTAAATCTCATGGGAATTAGGCCAGGAGGATGGAAGTTATCATCATTATGAGGTTACTAGTCCAAGCTCATTGTACTAGAGTAGGATCGATTTTGAGAATTCCTCTGCATTCCTCCACAAGGGCACACTCCTTGTAGTTTGGAACATAACATCTATGAAGACACCTACACATCATATCTAAATCTCATAGAATGGTTCATATACCGGAAAGATACCGTTGATTGAAGATGATTGTGTTGGACTCACATCATCCAACTCATAAGGCATGATTGATAGGGCACCTCCAGATCGTGCGGTGTCAAGCTTGAGGCACCAAAAGGGAGGGAATGACCGAAGAGTCTTGCAAATAGAACCACAAGATGACATGTTACTTGGTGATGCATCACTAGTGGCCTTAGGGCCGACCTATTGTAATGTGTGAGAATGTAATTTCTAGGCTTGGTGTCAATTTGGCTCAAGGTCAACCTCCTCCTCCTCCTCTAGAGAGATGACATATAAATTTAGGAAGATAGTTCATGTGGAAGCATGGACCATTATGAAATTTTCTTATGAATTAAGATACTTGTGTTCTAATTACTTATGTAGACAAAACCCACAAGAGTTTGTGATCATTGGATGAAAACCCAACAGTCACCAAGATTAGAGGACAAAAGTTCCCCTTTGGTTCTTGAGGGAATTCAAATTTAGGAATTGTGTTTGAGCTTCAAAGAATTAGTAGGGAAGTCATTAGTATTATTGCGGATCATTTGTGTGCACCATTCTAGATCAGTATTTGCAGTCACTGTGAGTTGTAATTGTCATTTCATGTTTGTGGATGTAATTTTGAATCTCTTTCAATATAACAAATGATCTTTGTGGTCTATGTTTCTACCATTTTGGTTTAATTCATTATCTATCTATCTGTATATTCCTATTTATGTTGATAAATATAATTAAGGGACATCACACCCTTTGTCCCTTTTTCTTCAATTTATTAATGTGTTAATCTAATCAGTTGAATAAATTATGATGCATGGATCTCTTCCAATCTACCTTACCAAGGGATTCCTACCTTTTGTTATGCAAAAACGTTTTCTCTACCTTCCTTTCCATAATCATTTCTTGGGACCTATAATTTGAGTGGAACATGTGTCCTCATATTTGATGTGGTGATTTAAACCTTATAGAAATATCTCCTTTGATTTTTCCTATGTAACATTATCTACCCTTAAAGACAATTTTTGGAATTATTGGTTATAGTCTTTTATTACATATAAATTTTCTTTAATTTAATAAGTTGGCTAAAGTAGCTATTCATAAGATTTTCCCCATAATGTGTAGTGAGTTCCTTTTAGAAAATAGGTCATATGAGAACACATCCCTTATTTTCCTTCTCTTACAATACCAAATGAATTAGTCTATTTCTAAGTACATGATATCATTGCAATGTTTTATTGACATGAAGCATTATGAAGATAAAATAACTCTCTATTAAATAAATCTAATTTTTTGAATCCTTGTCATCAAACTTTCACATATCTATCTTTGGTGTAAAGTACTTACCCATAGAATTATCTAGGTGATTATCCATCCTTGTATCTAAGTCAAAACTAAGATCACCATATTCATTAGACGACACATTATCTTCCCAAATCTTTTATTGTGAATTTTTCCCTTAGATTCCATATCTCTCACAAGTTAATCATTATTTTGATAATATTGACACCTTCACGTTCAATATCAAAATTCTATCCATAGCATTGTTGTTGTCTTCCCTTATAGATTCAAAATCTATGCAGCCCATCTCATCAATTCTTATATCACCCATATCTAGATAATCTCCAAGAGTGATAGGATTCCTTCCCTCGCACCTTGTTGAAGCCCATGCCATGGTGCAAAAAATAATAATTACAAAAAAATCTAAAAAAAATACTATGAATTACTAGGTTCAAGAAAAAAAATAGTAAATTCATTGATTTGCAGCTTTGGGGTGAAATTGTTCAAAACTCTAATTTTATAATAAACTATTAAACTCTACTCCAAATAAGCTCAATCTAGACTATAGTAGCCACAATATATCCTTGATTAACACTCCAATTTTTCTTTAACAATTGTTTTATTACCCTAGAAGAGAATTTGGTGGAAACATTAATTTTGTAATATCTCCTTCAAATCTACCTTAAGTGACCTCGAATTGTAATTGTGGCACCATCTATTAGAGAAAAATAGTTTTTATTTTAATTGTTTATTTTATTATATGTATTGAGCAATCTTATGTGGTGACGTGTCACTTGAAAAGGTATTTGAACTCTACAAGATTGTGTGACATTCCTCATTTGTCACTTGGTGGAGCTTTGTTGCAACCTTGAGTTGAGCACTCCTACAGTAACTTAGAGTCATCTTCATATATGTACATCATCCTCTTTGAAGATTTCACACTTCTATTCATTCCATTTTGCATTGTATTCATTGTTTCTCAATTTCATAGACTTGTTGATATCAACACTTGATAAAAAATCTTGACCATACCAACATGGTATTAGAGCAATTCTAAAATCTAAATGCTGGTTCATTTCTTCTCTTCTAGCTTTCTTATCCCGATGATGGATCACGGAGTGTGATCCAAAACGTTGATGCAAAAATCTCATGCACAATCAAATCCAGAAACGATAATTCGAATTAACAATATAAATTGTGAAAACTTGATATCATTAACCTTTGATTTGTTGTTATATAGAAAGTGTGTCTGTGTGCAATTTGTCTGTTTGATCAGAGGTCACAGATTTGTTACAAAGACGTGAAATTTGGTTGCAAGATCACAGAGGTCGATCCACATTCAATGCATAATCTTCAATCCTGTGTGTAGGCCACACATTTCTCTACACAAATCTAGGCGTGTTAAGCTTGGTTGTCAAATCGGATCAAAAGCGTTTTGTGTCTTCGGGTAGGAAGACATATTTAAGATTGAAGAGAAGATCATCTCTTCAAATCTGCACAGAACTTTAGCAAGGGCCTCTCTACTCTAAATCTGCCTCTTCATTTAATATCGACAGGCCAAAATCTCTTATCTTTATATGCAGGTCGTTCCACTTTGCAAAGCCGTGATTAAAAGATATTTTGGTTTCTGTGCACTATTTAAAGTGACACTGAGTTTATTGTGTCTATTGATTAACTAAAGGGTGATTATCTGTCTTGTCAGTCTCTACCTATAATGTGTGATCTTCTCTACCTCAAAAGGCCGAGTCATGAATTGCATGAAAGAGGTCGATATTATTATGAGGAAACAATGCATGCAATTGCAGAGCACACTACATCCACGTGGTTAATCTGACCACCCAACTCTGCATCTATATTGTCATATTCCAACGAACTACCCATAAAAGTGCTCAGGATTTACAGGTGTGACAGTCGATTGGATTTATGTTCGTAAAGAGTTCACTATTTTCCACTTCAGAACAGATCAAAGAATCCAAAATCGGCTACCACTTGTTACACAATATTGTTTATTGTTCTCTTTAATCTTAAGAACTATTCTAATAGTTAATATTTAATGCTAACATTTAGTGGTTAAAGGTAAATTGTTCAGTCTTTATTCATGTTTGTAAGGGTTTTTTTTTTTTCGTAATCAATTTAAATGGGAAGTCAAAATTTTAATTGTGAATAGTCATCAAAAAGTTCCTTCCGAGTCAAACAAATTAGTGTCAAGACAATGTTAAAATTGTGTTGTTAAACACGAATTTTTGTTTCCTCTTGTAAAAGGTAACTTTTAGTTTCTAAGTACAAAATTAGACATAAATGATTATTGCATCTTTTGATTAGCTACTCACATTGAGTAAAGATTTTGTAAAACTGAATATCACTTTCCTATGTTTCTATTGAAAATATCACACTCAATTATAAAGTGTCATTATACATTATTTTGAAATTGTTATATGCACTAAAACTTATAGTGCCAAAATTCAGGGGGGATCAAAGTCATAATCAAGAGGGGTTGTCTTGTGTATTATTTTACAACATGGGAAATCCTAACTCCATTTAACTTCTATGAATTGAAGCAATCGATGGAGATAAAACTTCAGAAACTAGGATTGCATCTTGTCACTATGGGTTTGGAACCTAAACCTATAGAAGCAGCTAAGAAATGAAAGTAGCATAATCGAGATGATGAATCCTATGGTACATTGTGTACATTCATTTCTATTGATCTTCTCTTTCACATTAATTCTACCACAACACCTAATGATGCATGGACAACATTAGAAAAAAAAATTGGTAAGCAAGATGTCATGAGGGGACATCAATTGGAAAATGAATTGATAAGTCTTAATCCACAAGACTTCAACTCAATTCAAGAGTTCTTCAATAAATTAAATGATCTTCTAAGGTTTCAAATCAAACAAATTGGAATTGAAAAACAAGATGAATAATTGATCCTAAGTATCTTGTCAAAATTGGGCCCTTAATATTCATTATTTCTTTCTACTTTCGATGCAACAAAGAATGCCTTTGGTGCATGCTATACTATGCCATGCCACTCTCAATTTTTTTTCTTTCTCTCACAAAGGAGAAAGATAAACTAATTCATATGGGTACAATATAGTATTCAAATTAATGAGAGCTATTTGTGTCTCATTTTATGCCATATTTAAGCCTATTTCATATGCCTTCATACCCATTCCAACATTCCATTTCCATTCCATACCATTACCATTTTACCATATTATGCTGCATATGAATTAATACATATAAGAAATAATTAATTTAGTTATTAGATAAAATATGTGAATAAATAATATCATATTGTATTTACTAATATATCTTTCACTATGTCAAGAAGATTAATCTTTCAGCATGTAGCTTTAAGGATGCAATTCTTCCTGTCATGTAGAAAACCTTTCTGTCACTTTCTGTTCAGGAACTTCATTTTGTGGCCAATAGTATTTCTATCATCCTTTCAAAAGATGATGTCAACCTCCAAGGTGGTGTCAATTACTTGCTGAATATGTGCAAAATATAAATAATCACAAGAACCTACAAGTGGAGATTGCTAGTTATTCTGGAGAAAACTATAAATCTTAATACTGCTCATTTTTATTCACTGTTCTAACAAAAAAAATCACAACCTATGGATAACAACTTAGGTCCCATGTGCACCAATCATGTGGTGATTAAAATAAGCTATGGAAGGAAACTTTTAATAGAAGAGGATGCATTAAAGGAAAACCAAATTTTTCATCTCCTATTTTATAGCTATTGTTGTTTCATTTTTAATATATGGCTAGTAAGGAAGGTGTCATGTAATCCATTCATGTTCCGTTTGTTGGTTGCAGGCCCAAACAAAGTGACTAATATTGTACATAGATGTTATATAGTGGAGCTATATATATATATCAGCTCCAAAGCAAATATGATTGTACGCAGATTTGTGTAGGAGATTATTATACGTAGACTTCTATATTATTTTTTGATAATAAAAATAGTGCCTCTTTTGATCATGATAGCGTAGGAAAGCTCTTGTTCTATTCACCCAGCAAACCATGGATCAAGGGCCCACTCTGTAGTGAAGCACACTGACATTTATTTTTTGTGTTGTTTGTTTCCAATTTTTAAACTTTAATAATCTCGTGATTTAAATTTCAATAGTTTAGTTTGATAGAACATTTTGTGATTTGAGTTTCATTTGCAATAGTTCATTAGAGTTTGGTTTTCAGTATTATTGATTTAATGAGAAGTTTTGTTAATAAATCATTTGTTTTATTTTAAAATTTTCTATGTGTGCAGTTCTTGTCGCCAAGAAGTGATAGTTCTTGTTGTCGAAATCACTTTGATTTGCAATAGGTTTATTTTCATAGTTGCATTCATAACCACTCATCTCATGACTTTCACCCCTTTGTGGCATATAGTCATGATACCTCTCATGAGTCTACACCCCTAGATTGACACATATAGACCAAATTGAAATTCATTATAAAGTATTAAATCCTTCTTATTCTTTATCCCAGTGTTGGCCTATCACAAATCCAAAAGTTCTTGTTGCAACAAAATAGGACAAAGAAATACAAAGTGCTAATGGCTACTACAGGTTCAAACATTGATAAATGTGTTCTTGATTCAGGAGCATCACATCATATCTGTCCTTATCTAGAAGTGTACATGTCATTTTATCCTTGTAATGTAAACAAAGTAAAAGTAGCTAATAACACTTTCATATGTTTTTATGGTCAAAGTACAATTGAGGTATGCAATTAGAGTATTCCTAGTGTCTTATTTGCTCCTAAATTGGCAAACAACTTTCTTTTCATTTATCAACTTATGAAATATGGAAAGGTAGTTGAGTTTACATCAATTTCAGTGACAATTCAAGACTCTCAGAGTAGATATATTTTTCTAATGGGTGATATTGATCAACTCTCTCATGTTTACACATTTTCACACTTTGCTCCATCAGATTCATACTCATAGATTCATTATTCCACTTCCAATATGGGCAGTTAATCTCCTCCACTATCTCCTGATACATCAAAATTTAGAGGCACTTCATTAAGAGCATCTAGAGGTTATTTCTAGTAGAAGATCACAAGGCGAAGTTCATCATATTTTGGGAGGCTTCACACTCTCATCTTTGTACTTTTTTGTTATCATTTTCAATTTTGGAGGGATATTTTTACCCACATGGTTTTCTACATTTCTCCATATTTTGGGAGAGTGTCATTGTACATGGGTACCTCATTAGGCCTAGTTTCTAGGACCCATCCATCTGAGTACCCACCTAATTTGAGCTTAAAGGGGGGTGTTAGAGTAAAATAGTTATTATTTCAATTGCTTATTTTAATTTATGTATTAAGCCACCTTATATGGTGATGTGTCACTTGAAGAGGTAGTTGAACTCTTCAAGGTTGTGTGGAATTCCTCATTTTCCACTTGGTGGGCCTTTGTTTCCACCTTGATTTGAGAACTTCTGTAGTGACTCAAACTCTTCTTCGTATATCTACATCATCCTCTTTGAGTATTTCACACACTTCTATTCATTCCATTTTGAATTGTATTCATTGTTTATCAATTTCATAGACTTGTTAATATTTACACTTGATTAGAGATCTTGGCTATACCAAAACCTTCAATATGTCCTTGATCAATCCTCTAAAAATTAAAAAAATCCTAAATTGAGAGACATGTGTACTTCACAATGTGACCTCATTAATTGAAAAATAATCCCTTATTTCTTTTCTTTCAAATGCTAAGATCATACTCTAATACCACTTGTAAGAAATACATGTTACATAAAATAATAATATAATAGGAAATATGTGTCAAAAACTTTATAATACTTAAGAATAATAGGCCACTTTGAGGGAAAAAATTCAAAATATCTAAAAGAAGAATATAATTTAAACTATGATGATTATAAACTAATCACTATATCTGTTATATATACCCTACTTATGTCTTTGATTCCACCCAAGATGACTTAAATACCTATATAATATTATATTAATTATCATATAATGTAATTAAGAGTAATGGTATCCACACATTGACAACTTGTATCTCTATGCACACTGTACCTAGGATTAAGGGTATAGTATAACAAATCTCCATTGATCCCTCTCTTCTAAGAGATACTCCATTTTTAGGTTCTATATGTTGGAGATTATTTTAGTGTTGTCATTGATGCCAACCTATGTCAATGTCTAGTGTGGTGTTGATAAAGTTTTGTAGATGGAGATATTGTTAGTTTTACAGATTGTAGTGGTCATGAGAAGGTGTTTGTGATGTTTTTGATGCAGTTGGCTCACTTGTTTTCCAAGTGCTTTTGAGAAAATTTGAATAAGAGAGTGTACAAGGTAACAGAGTTGTGTTATGTGTTGTGCTCCACATTTTTTCATGGTTTAAGATGTTATTGTGTATTTTAGATGAGATGATCAAAGGTGTTCAGAGTTTTTATATCTAGAGTTTCAGGTTCTAGTTTGTGCAGTAGTAGAAGATGTGTTTGATAGTATAATTGCCTAGGAAGAAGGTTTTCTGGGAGAAATAGAATTGCTCCACATTTCTTTGCATTGAGGTTTCTTTTCTTGTGGATTTTAGAATGTGCTAATATTTTTTGTATCTACCTTCCCTTGGAGGTTTGTGTGTTCAATTGTTCTACAAGATTGGTTACTAGGTTGTATGCATGTGGCAGTGTGGCTAGTTGCATATGATGTTAAGTATTCTTAGTTGTAGGTGGTTGTCGTAGTATTGAAAAATATTATGATGATGCTAGAATATTTTGGGATGTTGTGTGATGTTGATTTATGGTCCATAGGATGTATCCAGACTTTGTAAAGAGTGAATTGATTGTTTGGTAGGGTTAATATAGGTTTGGCCAACCTGGCGTGTTAGTGTCACTTGTGGATGTGCTTTATGGTTTGTGTAAGTGTGGTGAAGCGTGTCAATGTGGATTTGGGTCCTAGTTAAACCTTGGCATGTTCTACCTTCACTTATTTCCACCACATAAGTGTTTGGTGTCGAGCTATTTGTTGGTTGCACATTTGAGGCACATACGTTTCATTAAGGCTGACCTAAACAAGGTTGTTTGAGGTCATGGAGGATATATACGAAAGCTCAATGGTTGGAGTTGTTTTAGATGCAAAGTGAGATGCAAATGTGATCAAGCATCATGATCCGAGTGTAAGATTAAACACCTAAGGCTACCAAATGAAGTGAGTAGAAGGTGTACATTTTGAGTGAAGCTGAAATTCTTGGAGGCAGTGAGCCGAAGGTTACGGATGGTGCAGAGTTGTTGTGGTGGATCTTCTTTTTTCTTTGAGGTAGTGAACCTCCATGTAACAGTTTTCTTCTATTCTCTTCTATTTTGAACAGTGAGTCCTTTGGGCAGTGGTCCATTCTTTTCTTCTAGGTAGTGAGCCCTTTCGATAGTGAGCCTATTTTATTTAGTGTATTGTGTATGGTTTTTGATTTTTTTAATGTTTCATATGTTTAATTTTTGTTGATGCTTAATAAGGGTTTGAAGGCTAATAAGGGTTTAAGGATTAATGAGGGTTTGATTATTTTAATGTACAACTAATAATTCACCCCCCTCTCAGTTGTCCTGTGTGTCTAACAATTGGTATAAGATCTATGGTTCCTTGGAAGAAGCTTAGCCACTTGAGGTAGATCTAATGGTGCATACACTATAGGATTTGACCCCAATTTTTGACAGCCATTCGTCGGAATCTCGATGATACATTGTCGGTCGATCAACGAATCACAGAAATTAGCGTCGTTGCTCAATTTTTGTCTATATCCCGACAGACTGTAAAACGTCGACCTCACGACGCAAGCTCGTCGGAATCGTGATGCCCACTTCGTCGATCGCGTGATGAACAGTAATCAGAGCACGTGAGGCATACCTTTACTAAACCATTGGATTAACAACATAAGTTCATCGCCATTACGACAAAAGTTTGACGTATTGCCTATATCGTTGAGAGATCAAGACTGTTATAGCGATCAAAATTGCCTGAGAAGATATATTGGGAGGACTGGATTTTGGTCTCAGCGATGAAGTTTCATCGGCAAGATACACATCTTGTCTCATCGACAAAGCACGAGGGAAGCATATCGGCAAGACATATATCATCGGAGTAAGTTCTAAATGTCTACCCGACCAGCTATGTGACGCTGTTAAGAATACATCGGCAAGATTCTTGGTGACATAATTTAGATTGAAATAGTGACAAAAGTTCATCAAACGCGCGAAAAAATAGGCATGTCATTACGGCGAAAATTCATCAGATACATTGCAAATTCGTCAGACGCTTTTTGCGGTTCATCACAAATTCGATGAAACATTGCAATTTTTTTATAAAAAACTATTTGTTTAAATGTAGGCATATTGGTGAAAGATCAAGACTATTACATCGATCAAAATTGCCTGAGAAGATGTATCGAGAGGACTAGATTTTGGTCTCAACGATGACATTTCATCGGTGAGACACACATCTTGTCTCATCGATGAAGCAGGAGGGAAGCATATCGGCAAGACATATACCATCAGAGTAAGTTTTGAATGTCTACTCGACCAGCTATGTTACGCCATTAAGAATACATCAGCATGAGTCTTGGCGACATACTTTAGATTGAAATAGCGACATAAGTTCATTGAACGCGTGACGAAATAGGCAAGTCATTACGGTGAAAATTCATCGGATACATTGCAAATTTGTCGGACGCTTTTTGTGGTTCGTCACAAATTTGATGAAACATTGCAATTTTTGTTTTAAAAAAACTATTCGTTGAAATGTAGGCATATGGGTGAAAGATCAAGACTATTATAGCAATCAAAATTGGCTAAGAAGATATATCGAGAGGATTGGATTTTGGTCTCAGCGATGACGTTTCATCGGTGTGATACACATCTTGTTTCATCGATGAAGCACGAGGGAAGCATATCGGCAAGACATATACCATCCAAGTAAGTTTTGAATGTCTACTCGACTAGCTATGTGACGTCAATAAGATTACATCGGCAGGAATCTTGGCGACATAGTTGAGATCGAAAGAATAATCATCGAGGAGAATCACCACGTTGGGGAAACTATAGAATATCCTAGCGATACATGATCTCTTGTTGATGAAGGTACAAATGGATCGAAATACTTATCGGGGTGACTTTGGGCGATATATAAAAGTAGTCAAGTCGGCCAGGCCTTAACAATGCAGGATTGATGATATCAGGCCTATTTGTAGCAGCAATAATGATGACTATTTTCTTGGCTGACACACAAGCCATCTCCATCAACAGCTGATTAAGGACTCTGTCTGCAACACCACTAACATCCCCAACACTACTACCACACTAGAAACATGCAAACCAATAATGCATCACAAGTTAGAGCCTACTTCAAAAAGGTCAAACGAAATTCCCAGTCATTTATAGTCAACCTTAAACTTTCACTTATAAAAAAGCAACACACCTATGTAGCAGTAGAGTTGAGCTCATCATAAAACAGGACAGAAGGAGCTGACCCTCTGGCCTTATAAAAAATGTGTCACATTAGCCTCACTCTCTCGAAACCACATTGATAACAATTCAAGGCCCTTCACATTGATGAAATTGGCTTGGAATTCATTGGCAATGGCTTTTGCAAGCAAAGTCTTTCCACAACCCGGTGGTCCATAAAATAGCACTTCTTTTGAAGGAGACATTCCAAATTTTTCAAATTTCTCAAAATGCTCCACTGGATATTGAACAGTGTACACGAAGCTCATATGAATTTTGTTAGTTCATATCTCCTTCAAAAGAAGGTTTTCTGCATTGAAAGAAAAGTAAGGCAGAAATATAGTGAACCACTTATCTCAATATACCTCTTGAAGCTCCCTCTTGACATTTTCCAACCCTCCAATATCTTCCCAAGTGACATTTGGAACTTGACAACCTGTCAATGTTTTCCTAATATTCATAAGCAAATTTACCATTATGAAAATCATCAAAAACAAACAAACTTAGGAATTGAAAATTTAGGGGCACAACAGATCAATAGTTTAAAAATACAATCCCTACTTAATCGATATGAGAAAAATTGAACGTCTAGACATGGTTTGGAAAAACTCACAGTTTCACGGACAACGGATGGATTGCTAGAGCCCAATGCAGTCCGAAAGTGCTAATTAGTCATGACCATTGAATGTAGAATCTCGACATCTATTGTCTCATCTTCTAAGTCAATGACATCCATTTTTTCCCCAATACACTGAAGTGCAGCCTCAATGCACAAAGTTGCAAGATCTGCTCCAACATATCCATGAGTATCCTTACCAATCCTTTTGAGATCAACCTATACCAAGAATCCTAAAGATTAATATATACTATCGCCAAGAAAAAAAAAGATTAAGAAATGGTCTCAAAATCCAAGCACTGCTTGACATTAGATCTAGAAGTACAAAAAGGAATTTAGGCTCTACAATACGTACATCATCAGAGAGCTTCATATTCTTTGTATGGATACGAAGCACTTCTAACTTGCCTACTAATCACCAAGTGGGCAGGAAAAGTGAAATTAATGAGACCACTAAAAAAAAAAAAAAAAACAGAGCTTTGAAACCAAATCCACACACAACACAATGTTCATAGTGAAAAGTTAGCACTTTATTTCATCTTTGCAGATTGGTTTGATGCTTCAAACGATGCATTTCTTATATTGAAAAGTGCATTACTTACCTTATTGAGCTTCTCTTTGTTTTGAGAATAGTTTAATATTCTCTACTTAACAGGGCCAACCACGTGAAGGTGGAAGCTCATTTGCCCACCCCCCCTCACATCACTCTCAATTCCCCATACCCGATCATATAACATTAATCATTCATTCATCCTGCATTAATAACATATAAAATTCATTCATTAACATATTCACATTCATTCATCCATTAATAACATATAACATTCATTCATTAACATATAACATTTATTCATTAACATATTCATATTCATTCATTAACATATTTCATTTTTTCATTTTTTACATATTATCAAAAATATGGCTGTCATAATATGATTACAATCACTTTTTTTTTTGTTTCTTTTTTGCAGCTAAAAAAAGATGAAGTGGACTATCGTTTTCAAAATCATTTGTGCCCCCTTGAGTTGTTCTGAGCTCTTCTCCTAATCTTAATGTATGCTTAGTTGTGTACTCACAATGTGGACACGGCTGCAATAGCAAATAAATGTTAAATTGATATGTTTTATTATTATTGTTACACGTATTTCATTAATTAAAAGAACATCAGAGTGGTGCTCTTTACCTGATTGGGCCACATCATGTTCCTGATATTGTCTTATAGCCTCATGCTCAACATGTTGAACACCCTCTAAATCTTGATCTGGAGTTGAAACATGAAAGATTACATTATTTAATACACCAATTGCAATTAAATATGTTTAAAAGAACATTAGAGTGGTCCTCTTTACCTGATGGAGCGACATCATGTTCCTGATCTTGTCTAGCCTGATCATGCTCAACATGTTGATCATGCTCTACATGCTCTAAAGTTGAAACACGAAAGGTTACATTGATTGATACACCAAATGCAATTAAATATGTTTAATTGTATTAATCCATACTACATTTTGTATAGCACATGAATACATCCAGTACCGGGATGCACACCATGGACTTCATTAGCAGGTTGTGCTTCGCCCTCACCAAGCTGTATTCCAATGTCATGTGCAGTATTATCATTGCTTATCTGTGTAAAACAAATAGGCACATTATTATGGTGGAAATTAATATTGAACAGATTGCACAAGTATTCAATTTGAAATAAACTTTATTGAGTTTATTTACCTGCGTGTTGGATGCAGTGGAAGATTGTGTTTGCCCAGTCGAGACTCTTAGTTGTTCAGATAGGTCTCCATAGCCTTGGTCAAAGGCAATCTTTAGGTCCTCTTCTGTGGGCACTCTGTTGAAATCAAAGCCCTGCATTTTTGCATGCGATCATGAATTTTGCTTCTATGGTGTGATAAAACCAAAATTGTTTGCAATTTATTATTTGGATGCAATATTTCATTTATTGATACTTACAAATCATGTGGCTACTTTCATATAACCACCAGAGCCAAGTTTGTGTTGCCCGTGTTTTTCTAGTCTTGCCTTTGTTGCCTTCGATGTGTCAGGCAACCTACGAAAAATTTGAAATACATTAGATTATGTAAAAAGAAAGATTAATCAATATATAGTTAAATTGTTGATAGTATCACATACCTTCCTTGGCCCGGTGGTATCTTTCCTTTCTTCTTTTCAGCCTTCTCCTTTCCATCCGACACCAAGTCCTTCCACTCCCTTTCCAGAATCATGGGGGGACGCTCGTACTTTCTGTTCTTCTCTAAATGTGACCTATATTGGTCCCTCACATAATTTAGATAAGTACCAGCTTTCTTAAGGACCTTGGTTCGGTTGAATGTTTTATCACCGAACAACACAACTAAACGGTTAATGAGCTCATCTTTTAAATCTTGATTTTGGGCATTCCATCGTGTACGTATGGTGGGCCCGAAGAGCTCCAATGAAATATCACTTAGATGTTTATAAAAAAAATCATTTCCTGTAGGAGCAAGATGTATAATTAGAAACTTAGAAAGGCAAGGTGTTTGGGTTGCTTCCAAAAACTTAGGTACGTGCACGAATAATATAATAGATATGGAGGCGCTCACATTGGGATTGGAAGTTTGTATAAAGAAAGGAATTGATTTGGTAGAAATAGAAAGTGATTCTCAAATCTGCATTCAGGCAATCACATCAAGGAAAACACCAAATTGGAAACTAGACAATTGGATAGGAGCAATCAAATCCCTTCTTCGGAAGTTAAATGAATATACCCTATCACATGTCTATAGGGAAGCTAACAAGGCTGCGGCCCTCCTGGCAAACTGCAGAGTAAATCAAGGAAAGGTAGTAAAAGTTGACAACTGCATGGAGCAGTGGTCAAGATTTCCAACACTTCTAATCACTGACAGTTTGGGTGGATGAAAGATCTCTGAAATCTCTAAAAAGTAGTGAGCTGGGACAATCAGATGGGATAACAAATAAGACTTGAGCAGTATTTAGCCAAAGCATTAGGAAGTTGTGCTAGACTCATAGGACAAACACAAGCATTTATTGGAAGCTGAGGGATAAAAGGTGTTAAGGCATTGCTCTAGACTCAAACTTCAAAAGGAAAATGGTGTATAAGTTTGGTGTGGACTATATCTGCTTGAATGAGACATTGAGAGCCCAGTGCAAAAGAATTTTCTGAGTGAGTTCCCTGCAAGTGATCGAAGCAATAGAGAAACTAACCCAAGAGATCCTACAGGAGGGGAACCACTAGTGTGATGGCAGAATCCAAGAGGTAGTCCTAAACCTATTAATAGATGTTCTAGGTGCCAAAGAAGTACTGGTGGAGAAGCTTGGGGGTTTTGTTACGTTGATCAACATTGAAGCGGTGGCAAATTCTATCTTGGAACTGCCTGCGGAAGGTATGGTGAACTCCTTGAAATACATCTTTGGAGAAAACGGGGCAGGGGGAGACGGGAAAGAAGTGGAGGTTGAAGCTGGGGAGGAATGCACTAGCAGCTCGCAGCACTAGACCAAGGCAATGAGTTGCTTCCTAGGCAATGCATGGGATGTATATTGGGCGGACATAATCAACAATGACATGAATGCCTTTGCAAGGTTTGTTCAAAATGAGGATTGGTTCAACAAAAGGAGAATGAAACATGCAGTAAAGATGGGGTATGCACTGGGAGTAGTATATAGCTATGTAGTAGCATAAAGCATGATAAGCATACAGTCAGATATATAGTGGCTATAAATAGGAAATTATAATGTAGGCAAATATTGCCATTTTGTAAATCAATATAATAGGGCGCTATCCCCACTGATAACACTTACTTAAAAATAATAATAATAATAATAATTAAAACATTTTAAAGTACCTAGGACCTTCTCTATCTTTATGGGAAGGAAATCCTCGGTCACCACAAATGTGACCAACAATGTTCCCGTATTAGTAATACGGGAAGATCCAGGAAATGCTGCTAAAACATCACCAATAGTAGTGGCCTCTACATCCACAGGTACTCACACATGTAGTGGCATGTGTTCGCTACCAGAGGGTGGACTACCAGATGCCTACATGGTATGTGTTGCCAACATTTCAGATGACAATATAGGCATAGATGATGGGGTCGGATGATGTGTTGTATGCATAGGAAGATCAGGATTGACACTTGTACCATGCCCTACTTTCCTGGAAAAAATTGCAGTACCTTGATCACGGCCAACAACATGATGAAGACGTAAATAATCCTATAAAAAAAAACATATTTTAGTTCATAACATAAAAGAGTACAAAATATAAAACCATGAATGAACTTATTTTATAATTAAAGATCTCCTGACAGCTTACTTCCAAGTTCTATGCTCTCTCAGACAATATTTTAACCCTTTCTCTTATCTCATCTGTTTGAGGCACTACAAATACCAACTAAAGGATTTCGTGATTGCATTTTTTTTGGGCCTTCCTCATCATATCCACAAGGTTTGTGGAAAATGCGATGTCATCATCGCATAATAGTGACTGCACCTCCATATGGATGCTCTCCTGTACTGTTGGTGCCTTTCCCCGATCAACCAACTACAACAAGAATATTAAAAATATTATCAAAATTAACCCAATAAACTCATGAAAAAAACATAATAATAAAACATTTTTCTCGTATCTAATTTGTACAATTACAATGAGGTAAACCTGTCGAATAGAAGCACCTGAAGATTGATCACGATTTGCGCTCTGGGCCGGAGCCTTCCTCGTATGATCAATGTCCCGCTGTGACAAAAATTAAATATAAAAACATTACCGAAATGAAACCAATAGACTTACGAAAAAAAACATAATAATAAAATGGTATATTGGAGTCATTAATTGGAGGTTGGGTAAAATGGTATATATATAGTACATACCACCCCCATAGTAATTGTGTTTGTATCTAAGCGATTCAAATTGTAATCGATTAGCAACTCTTCCCCTGCAATTATTGATTTTATCACACATACGAATACATAGTTTCCCTCTCGCACCTCGAACATACAATTGGGTTGCTTATTTGTTGACCCAGGTCGTGTACTATTTATAAACCCTACAATATTCCCTTATGCTTTTGGCCTCTCGTCAATGTACCTAGCCACTCCTTTATTTTGATCCTTATCTTTTAGTTGTATATGATTTGTTGATAGTGCATACCTACGCATACTTCGTGTATATCAAACTAGCTGCATCCAATCTTTGTAACTGTAATAGGGTCCAACATACTCCATCAACCCAGTAACTTTGTCATAACAGAACTTTATGTCGTCCATGCAAAATAGGCCCAAACCATGTAATGACGATGGTGCTATGCGATATATCCTCTTGTTGACACAAAGATCAGTGTTTATTGGAGGAAGTTCCTTGGGTACCCATTGTTTCCGTAGATGTTTGTACCTCAAGGGCACCTCAATGTTGTCTATGCTCTCATCATCATAAGAACATGACCCCCCTTCAACAAGAAAAAATTCCATGCGTTTACGAAATTTTCTTCTAATCTTTTGACCTCTAGTTGATCTCCCTCTTTTAGACCTAATACATGTCTCGCTTTCCTCTTCTCTTCCTGAATTTCCCTCGCTCGAGGAAGACAAATCTGAAAAATGCCTATTTGGTGGTACCTGCACTCATAAGGATGTTGGATGAAGTTCTTTCATGGTGATGTGATCTGAAGGTGACATTATGATTAATCTATTATTTCATTGCTATAATTTGATAGGTTATAAGGTAATCAAGTCTTGATAGATTGCAAGTTATTGCTACTACCGTCCAAATGTGTCCATCACAAATCAAATCTACTTAACGTTTTAACTCCCAAACTTTGTAACAAGTTCTAAATGTGACTATGGTCCACCAATTACACAACCAAGGTGTCAAATGTATTCTTTAATTATAATCAAAGGAATTTTTCTCTTCATTCAAGTAAATAAACTTGAAGGGAAACACCACCAAGTGGTTTATTGGACACCTACATGACTAAAAATAGCAGCAAATTTACATTTAATTTCCATATGTCTAAATGGTTAACGAGGAGGGAGTGTGTACTAGGCCTGGTAAAGTCATCATAAGTTTATGCTTTGGCAATAAAAAATGTTTAAGTCATCTTAAATCTTCCTATGTCTAATTGCTAGGAGACTTTTGATATATTTTAAGGTAGGATGAGTGGTCGCATCAATGTTCTAATTCTCAATGACAAGGTTTCAACATCTTAAAATAGTGAAAGTTACTGCTTATAGTCATTTGAAACAACAACATTTTGATTATGTATGATGGTAGGATTTGATAACTTAAAAGAATTGGCTACCCAACAAAGTTAAAGTTACACTAACTCATTTGATTGCAAAATCCGACGAAACCTTCCGACGAAAGCTATATAATCAGATGTATCATCGGGCACTTGTGCGAATTTTCATTCTTTTTTAATTTTTACCCCGACGTTCGTCAGAATTTCGATGAACCATTTTTTTGTCTACGTTTCAACCTGCAAAGTTAAATTGTGGAGGGCATAAATTGAAATCAGAATTTAACCTACGAACTATTTATTGCGACAGTGTTTTGCTCGACGGTTTTGTTGGGGAAAATCAGAAGAAACTCAAGAAGATATCGCCAGGTTGAGGGTAGTCATTGTCTTTTTCCAGAATTCATTTGTGAAGTCAGATTTGTACTTCCAGGTTTCAAAATCATATTTTAAAGCAACATCTCATCAAATTTCATTTTTAGTCTTGTGCATTTTTAGAATTTCATTTCTAGATTTTAGACCTAGCTTCACAAATTCTTTATAAGGGAATTGTTTATAACTGATGGAAAATTCTTGATGGATTTGGATAAAGATTATATATGCAACGTTTCAATTTTAACCCTAATGATCAATTTGCAATAGATTTGGGAGCCATAGCTAGATAATATCAAAGGTGTTGGTTGTTTTTTTACTATAACCAAGTTTATCTTCTAGACACATAGCATATAAAATCTCAATAATACTGCCTTACAATACCATCAATCTATATTCTAACCCAATACTACTTATCAAATCCTTATATGAACATAGTCACCTATAACCTCACTCAAGCATTTTAATTAATTCTTTGAATTAAAGCCAAAATGAGAATTACACACACCATAACAGTGAGATGAATAGAATAACCCTTGATCATTTTATACAAGATAATAATATATTCATACAATGGAGATACATGACCTTGAAATGAGTAATTTTCATTTAGATGCTAGTACTGTCTTGAAAATTAAGTACCCATGAAACTAAAACCTACAACAGAATGACACCAAACGTAAGAATAGTATCTTCACTATAATATCAGGCTCTTTACAAATTCGCTCTGCAACTTCAATTAGACTTGACCTAAAGATATCTAACTTGCTAACCTGTATTTCTGGTCCTGAAATCCTTCTTATAGGGAAAATGAAGGAGCAACAAGCATTGGACCAGAAATACACCTGTCACTGGTCACTTGGACCGCCTTATGACATTTCAAAAATTGGTTACAATAACTAAGTCTCTGGAGAATCTTCTTGTTCATCCCGTCCACTGGAGAATAACTGTTGCATTTTCCAAACTTTGAAAACTTGCACTAAAATTGCCACCAAGACATAGCCAAAATTTGTTATAACCATAACGGCTGAGCTGTTAACTGAGGCATTTTTTCAAATAGTTCACTATCTTGTCTATGCTATTGCTTACTATTATGCTTTGATATATTTTTTGCAAGCATCCATAGCTTGTTCAAAAGCACTTGTTTTAGGATTTTAGCCATAGCAGCAAGGCAGTGAACTATTTGATAAAATGCTTTGGTAGATATGTATGAAAAATGTCGTACCATAGACAAGGCAGTGAATTGTTGGAAAAGATGCCTCAAAGAAATGTGTTCTCATGGTGATGGAATGCCATGACAGTCCATGGCCATAGGCATTCATCATGGCATTCCATCACCATGAGACCACATTTCTTTGAGGCATTTTTTCAAACAGTTCACTGCCTTGTCTATGCTATTGCTTACTATTATGCTTTGACAGATTTTTTTCCAGGCATCCGTAGCTTGTTTGAAAGCGCCTATTTTTAGGCTTTTAGCCATAGCTGCAAGGCAGCGAACTGCTTGATAAAATTATTTGGTAGACAAGTATAAAAATTTTGAAGCATAGACAAGGCAATGAATTGTTCGAAAAAATACCTCAAAGAAATGTGGTCTCATGGAATGCCATGACAAGCTATTGCAATTGGCAGTTGCTCCTAGTTATTAGTTATGCAATGTGAAGTAATTGCATAATTGCTTAGGTTGACTTTGTAAAAAACTATATTGTAATTGAAATTTTGTCATCTATCAGCATCTAGTTATTAGTTATGCAATGTGAAGTAATGCGATGAGTTTGAAAGATGCGCAATGCAAAGAATGTAATCAATGATATGAATATAAATTTCAAAATCTATTTTCTACAATTCATTAGTTAAACTCTTTATTTTTTTTTGCTCTCTATATCTCTATGCTATGTTAATTGCTTTAATCAATTTAAAAAAAAAAGTTTTTATCTCTTGTTCTACAAATTTTTTATGTTTTTTTTAAATTTGATTTTTTTGCTATTTTTTCGTGATTTTAAAAAAAAATCTTATACTTTTTGTTTGCCGATTTTTTCCCCAAAAGATTTTTGCTGCTATGATCCATACTACTCATCAACATGTCATAATATGATTCATCACAAATCAATTTGATTTGTGCATCGATGATTTCATCTACCTTGTCCTGCCATTGCTGCAGTGATCTAACATTTCCTTGGGCATCTACAATATCTGGTAAAGATGTGTCACTCCAATCATCAAAACTCTTTACCAAATCTTTAATCCTCCTACTGAAATCATCAGGTAAGGCTTGAAAAATTTGAAGTGACTTCACAAAGTCTTGAGTAGGCCTTAATTGTTGAGGCCTATTAGCTGCATTTTGAGAATTTCATTTCCAGATTTTTTTGTGCAAGTTGAATATTCTGATTTTAGGAGTATAACAGTTGGAAATCATTGTAAAATTAGAATTTAATAATTTTTGGAATTAGCATTTGAAAGTGTTTTTTGAGATCACTAACTTCAGACTATCTTCTCTTTTGCAGGGGTGGTTGCATGCCGAATTTTTTTGGTGTAAAATATCATAATTATTATATTTTGTTACCTGTGTATGATTAAAAATATTGGAGTACATGTGAGTTTGATATTTTTTGAAGATCTAAATATTCAAGCTTGGTAAAGAAAAATCATGTTAGATAATATTAGTCCAGAACAAAATGAAGAGACAGTTGCTAGATTGTGGGCTATATTGAAAAGAAAGGGTGATGGGAAATGTTATTGTCCTTGCAATAATTGCAAGGGCTTAAAGACGAGAAGACTTTTAATCACAACAACTGAGAAACATTGTAGGAAGCATGGTCACATTGAAGGGGGGCATGATTATTGTCCATTGGTAAGTTGTTCATTATATGTGTTTATATTGATTGAATTTGTAAGTGTTTATATTGTTTTAACATTTGATATATATATATAAAATCACTTGATCATGATCATGGTTTATTTGTGTCTGTCATTATTATAAAAGTGGGGTGCCCTAGGGCACATGATATGAATTATCATAGCCCAGAGAATGTGGTTTTGCAAGCAGAGGAACATGGAGCTGTGAATATCGAAGATGAAGTTAATGATCCTATGGAAGAAGATGATCATGCACCAGAAAACACAATTGAAGATGATGGTACAAATACATTGATCCATGACACATGTAGTGGCACATCTGATCATGTTGATCGAGATGACTTTGATGATGTTCATGATTTACCTGTACTTGAGAAGGCATATGAACCCCTTTATGAAGGCTCCCAAACAACTCTTCTCTCTGTTGTATTGTTGCTATTGAACTTGAAGGTTATGAATGGTTTATCCAACATAGCAATCTCACGGATGTTAAGGTATGTCATATATGTCATCTTTTTTCATCTATTTTAATTGTTGTTAGTTCATCGCTAGTAAATAAAGGATGAAGTATGTACCTTTAATATTCTTTATATTAAGAAATTATTTTTTGTTGTAGATTGATTGGTGAATTTTTGTTACCACCATCAAATATTTTACCTCGCTCATACCGAGATTTATCTGGAATTATGAAAGATATTGGAATGGAGTATCAAGCAATAGATGCATCTCCCAATGATCATATTATATATCATAAACAACATGAATTTACAACAGAATGCCCAGAATGTCATATCAGTAGATATCAAACAGATCAACTAACAAAAAAGGTGTCTCGCAAGGTTCTTCATTATATTCCCATTATTCCACGTATGCAACAATTATTGAGGTGCGAAAGCTTAGCGCAATTTATGGATTACCATGCACATAATAGAAGTGGAGATGAGATTCTTTGAATGCCTGCGGATGGTTCTGCATTTAGGGACATGGAGGAAAAATGGCCACACTTTAAAGAAGAACCTCGTAATCTCAGGCTTTCATTGGCAGCTGATTTTTTCAATCCATTTGGAGAGATGAGATCTATTTACTCGGTGTGACCTATTTTTTTTATCAACAATAACATTCCTCCATGGATGTCAATAAAGAGAGAGCATATAATGTTGGCAATGATTGTTCTAGGTATTTGTTTACATCAATTTTCTTTAACGTAGTAGCATCTCATTTGTCTTATTTGTTGCAAAATGACTTATATGTTTTTTCATTTAATAGTTATGTACATGAATTTATATATTTTGCAGTAAAATGGTTATAATAATTATGTAATGTTTATGTTCAATCAACTAGGTAAGTACCAAGTTAAAGATATGAATGTATATATTGAGCCTCTTATTGACGAGTTACTAAAGTTATGGAATGGCGTCACTATGTATGACGTATCTAGACCAATAGGACAAAGATAATTTCAATTCCATGCAATGTTTGTATGGACAATTCATGATGCCCCAGGGCTAACACATTTTTTTGGTATGTTATAATGTTCGACTGGATGAATTTTAACGATATGTAATTTTATGAAGTAGATATCATGCATGTTTTTTAAATAATCTATTTATTATATATAATTATAAAAATTGACATATTTAATCCAATTATATATGATTTGCAGGTCTTCAAACAAAGGAAAAATTTGCATGTCCAATTTGTGGTCCAAAGATGAAATCTCGTCGTTCAACAAGTTTAGGAAAGCAGGTGTTTGATGAGTATAGGCACTTCCTCCACATAAATCATAAGTATTGAACTACTAAAAAACATCTTTTCAATGGGAAAGAAGAGACTACATCAAAACCACTAAGAATGTCATCTCGCCTATTGAAGTTGGAATATAATAGAATTAATCGTCAAGGTTATACATCGGATCGAATTGTTTATCTATCATTTACGATATGTTTTAAATTTATATTTTTATATTGTGTTGTGTTTACTCATGTTGTAATTGACAATGATTGTTGTTGTTAATTTGTTTAACTTATATGCTTTATGAAGGTCATCAAGGCATTAATGGTCAGCTTCCACAGGGACTGAAAAGTTATCCCAGACAATTTAGTAGGTTGCCCTACTATGAGCAGCTACAAATTGTGCATTTGTTTGATACAATGCATATCATAAAGAATATGACAGAAACGTTATGGAAAATATTGGATGGAAGGCATGACAAAGAAAAAATTGTCAAAATTTGTAATGATATTCAAGAAGCTAGTCATGTAATGAAAAATGTCATTCAATTAAATAGCGATGAAGACCAAATTAATATAAGTGTCGTTCCTTGGTTATTAACAGAGCAGCAAAGCAATGCTATAAAACAAGTCGTACGAAAAATTTGATTTTCCATAGGATTTGCTGCGAACATAAACAATATCATAACAAAGAAAGGTGAATTTGGGCCAGGGATGAAAATGCATGATTGGCATACCTTCATTAAGGTAATTATTCTGGTATATTATATATATATATTTGTATACTGCATGTACTTTTCAGTGTATTATGTTTACTACTTTTGGAAAAATATTAATGAAAAGATCATTTTATAATTGTTGTAGTACGTTCTACCTCTATCTCTCCCAGACAACTTCAACAACAATGTCAAGCAAGTTATATATGATCTTGGAAAATAAATGAGGTAAGTAGCGATATTTGTTCAATTCGTTGCATATTTTTTTTAAATCTCATTAATATATTTGTGCCTTGAATCACTTGTAGATGGCTGTCATCTAAAGCAATCCATAGAGAAGATATAAATTATTGGAAGAGAAGAATTCCTTGTCTAATGTGTGAAATGCAAAAGTGTCTACCTTCGAAATTTTTCAATGCACAAGAACACTACCTCATACACCAAGTTGAGGAGATTGAATTATGTGGACTTGTACACATAAGGTCAATGTGGATGGTTGAGAGGCACTTGGAATTTTTGAAGGCTTTTGTTAGATAGAGAGCACATTCCAAGGGTTCTATGGTGGAGGGATACATGGTATACCAAACCATGGTGTACATTACTGAATATCTTCTTAAGTTTGCAGCAAAGATCCATGTAGATCGTATTTGGGATCCCAACTCCATTAACAAATTCGAAGGGGAGTACCTGATGGGGAAAGGTAGATTGAGGAAAGTGTCAGGTAATTATAAGATGGTCATGGAGATTAATTAGAATACATTTTACATTTGGTTTTTATGTATAATGTACTTATTTAATTATTAATCTTCAATATTGATCAATTATAAATTAAGGTCGTATACCGTGGTAATTAACTAATTATACTTCGTTTGTGAATTTCATTTTTTTTGATACAGTTGGTTGAGAGTGGGATGCACTACATTTGTACATTGCAAACAATCTTGATTGGATGACAGTATGGATTGAACGATGTCAACAATCTGGTCGTGCATTAACATGGGAAGGTGTGGCTTTATTGGTTAAAGAAGTTCATCGTAATGGGGATTCCAATGTTACACCAAGGGAAATTGATTTAGCATATGGTTTAAGAGATAAACAAGTATGTATAAATATATTAATCACCCATATTATTTAATTATTTTGAATTATATTGATGTATATATATGTTGAGAATTTTTTCTTTGCATACATTCGGCCAAGAATAAATATTTTTATCAACTGACGATATTGCAATAAGTTTTTCATGTTTGACATATTGCAGGTGAAACACCACAAGGCTATGTGGTGCAATGGTCGTAAATTTCAAATAAAAAATTTGGATGACACGAAGAAAACTTGTGATTCTGGGATAACTGTAGTCTTCCAGGTGACTAATGTTTCATCTAGATGCGACATACATCCAGAAGTCTCAGAAAATCAATACTATGGGATTTTGGATGATATACTTGAGTGTGACTTTAAGTCCTTCAAATTAGTTTTGTTCGTCGTCCTATGGTACAGGCTACGATTGAATGAAAATGATCCTGAGAAAAATGTTATTGAACATGATAATGGATTTACCATGGTTAATACAAGGTATTTTGAGCGAGCTGAAAAATGAGCCCTGTGTTCTTCCAAGCCAATGTGAGCAGGTATTTTACTCATAGGTTCCAGGTAAAGCGGGTTGGTCATATGTTGTTAGACATGATCCAAGAGGAAGGTCGGTAAAGTATAATATGGTGGAAGAAGAAGATACTGAAGAAATCGAAGATGATGTAGATGATGATCAGGATCAACAATTAGTTGATGATGTGCCTGACGAAGATGTCGAAAAGGAGGAACTAGATCATGATGATGTAGGAGTTAATGTTCATGAAGATGATATCCGTGTGGATGATGACATTATCGAAACCGATATCAATGACGATGATGATGATATGACCAATCCTTACAATGTTGAATCTAGATTGGATGATACAAACAAAGAGTTGGATGAAGAAGAAGATCAATAAAATTGAAATGCATGAGTTATGTGATTGTATTATCTATTTGATATTAATTTCTTGATAGAATTATATTTGACTTATGTGGTTACATAATTAATTTATGATGTTTTTAATTTTAATTATATTAGAATATGTTCAGTTAATAGATGTAAAAAATAAAATGGATAAACCAAAAGATGAAAGCGTGAGACCACTGCCTTGGTGGGTGGAAAGACTTTGGTCATCGGAGAGAGATTTTAAAACACTGCCCAAAGTGTTATTAGTTTTGTCGATAAAGCAAGGGGAGGACTCACTCAATGAGACAAAGGATACAGGGGAGAATTCGAAAAGTCTTACCGACCCCTCGGGTTACACTGACAGAACTGAGCATACGAAGATAAAGGGTGTCGAGAAGACAATGCGCATGGCCTCGTCGAGGAAAAAGTGTATCGGTGAGACATGTCACTGCGGGGAGATCTAAGAGACATCACGACGAGTATTGTTTTGTCGACAAAACAAATACTTGGTCATGGCAACATAAGTCAATAGAGTGAGCATCTCGGTGAGACGAAAAGCTTTCGGAGTAAGGTGAAGAACTATTGGCCCAATTCATTAAGTCTGGGCGATAGTTTTTTCGGTGAAGGTCATGGCTATAAAAAAGCAGAAAGAAAGAAACTATTTGGGAGACTTTTGATGTCGAGGAAACTACAAGACGTCTTACCAGATAAGTGAACGTTGAACAGGTGGATCGGCCATAGGTTTGAAATGTCTTACCAATGTGATCTTATCGGTGAGACATCAAACGGGTCATATCGATAAAGTTATACACTAGGAGAATGCGGGTTTGTATTACTTATCGGCAAAACAAAAGGTATCGGCATGATGATGTAAGGTCATATCGAGCTAAGTTACCTTTTTCCAATTGGAGAAAAGTAAATTCTATTGGAGAGACTTTGGTCATCGGAGAGAGATTTCAAAACACTGGTCGAAGTGCTATTCGTCTTGCCGATAAAGCGAAAGGAGGACTCAATCGGTAAGACAAACGATGCCAGGAAGAGTTCATAAAAGTCTTACCGACCCCTCGGGTTACACCAACATAATTGAGCATGTGGAGATAAAGGGTATCGATAAGACGATGCTCATTGTCTTGCCAAAGAAGAGGTGTATCGGTGAGACATGTCATTGCGGGGAGATCTAAGAGACATCACAGAGAGTATTATTCTGTCAGCAGAACAAATTGCTTGGTCTCGGCGACATAAGTCGATATAGTAGACATCTCGATGAGACAAAGTACTTTCAGAGTAAGGCAAAGAACTGTTGGCCCAATTCATTAAGTTTGAGCGATAGTTGTTTCGGTGAAAGTCATGGCGATATAAAAAGCAAAAGGAAATAAACTATCAGGTAGACTTGTGATGTCGGGGAAACTGCAAGACGTCTTGGTAGATGGGTGAATGTTGAAAAGGAGGATCGGCCAGAGATTTGGAATGTCTTGCCGATATGAGCCCAGATGTGACAGTGAGAATTTAAAAAAAAAAACTTGCAGCATTCATGTCTTGATCAGTAAAGACATTAATGGCACCATGAAGCATAGGAGATTTTTCATATCAGGGTATGTTCAATTGAAATCATTGTCTCACATAATTCAAAGCGAAGGAGAGCAAGGGAGCCAGCAGAGCAATTAAGGAATTCACCTAGATTGAGTTTGGAAGAAGTTACAGTAAGTTTCTCGTTCTCTCAGAATTCGTAAAAATTTGAATTATGGAAGGCACTGGTTCAGGAAAACTAAAGGGAAGAAAACCCGGGGAGGGAAGCCAATCAAAAGCAAAAAAGAAAAACACTGAGTTGCAACCAGAAGGTACTTAAAGGAAGCTAAATCAAGACCTCATAGACCAGTTACTTGGTTCTGGAACTAAAGCTAGGCGTTCTGCACAGTTCAAAGTAGAAGTTGACAAATTGGACGACAAATGCAAATTTATAGGAGATGTTTGGACTCCGATTAGAGGCTATGAGTTATTCAATTTCCATTACCATAGGATAAATTGCTTTGAGCTAGTATCCAATCCATGGAGGATCAATTTAAGAAAATTAGTGTACCCTAATGTTTTTATTGACGTCGAACTGGTAAAATTGTTGGCCGGACACTATGATTTGAAAAACAAAGCTATATGTGATTTGTCAGGGAATCCATTGATACATGTATCTGAGAATGCATTTGCTAAGGTTTTCAGAATGGAGGGAATATGCAGTGAGAAAGTAGTGAGTGAAGAGCTCGATAGTGAGTTCAGAAGGATGGACACCATTTATAAAGGGTGGAGGTTACCTCTGCACAGAATTAGGTTTCATGGCAAACATACTCTAATGGAAGACAGTGAGGGGGCACCCTTTCATGTAGACCTCTTCGAACCTTACCTAAAATATACTTACTACTCAGTGGGACAGGTATTAGGGATGGAGGTACCTGAGCATATGGTGGTTGTGCCCATGGTGATTGCTGCAGACATTCAGTATCACAATTCTAGATCATTTGACTATGCTGCACATGTTTTTAAGGAGATGGATGCAGGTTTGATGGCGATAAAGAGTGGTGCTTCTGTTCTCCATCTCAGAAATTACTCACTGCTGATGCACTTAGTGTTGTATTTTGGACAAGAGTTAGGTTTATGGCCCTAGGACCTGAGGATTTCACAATCTGACAAGGAAGGTAGGTAATGGCCTATTCAATTATGGACTGTTGTTTAGGATAGAAGGTTTGCCAATTCAAATTTTTTGCATTTTGAAGAATTCTTTGTGAAACCCTTGTATAGATTTTTTAGCCACCTTTGTGATTATTCTTTATCTGAACAAGTAAAAAGGTTTCTTAGGCCTAGAGATTACAATGGGCCAATTAACCACAACTGGGGGGATTGGTATTGCTTATAGAATGCCACAATGATTAGGGTTTATCTCTTTGAGGATACACCTTTCATTCTGCCCAGAACTGTCCCGGATAGAATTGCATACCTAGAAATTGTTAGGCAAATGGATTACTCCAGTGTTATGAACTTAAGGTCATATGGGAAACATGATTTTATGCCTAGTACATTGTGTTTTAGTGATTTCACTGTATTAGCCAAGGAGGGTTATGATCTTATTCTGGACAAATTATTGCACTACAACATGAGAAGAGCACCAGTGACAAAGAACTTTGATCCAGAAGGGTATATCCACTATGCCAGAAAAAAAGTAAATCTCGGAGGGTACCATCATGTGCCCCTTAAATCTGATGACATAATTAGAAACCTGGAGGTAGAGGAAGCTAAAATTTTGATTGAAAAACATAATCAGGAGTTGGTGGATGCTGAGTTGTTATCCTCCATTAAAGGGATTTCAGAAATAGACAGGCCACAAAGCTCATCTGGGAAAGTTTCAAGAATGAAGACTCAGGAGTATGCCTATGTTGCCAAAGAAACAGATGTTGAGGAAACCATGGATGTAGATACAAGACATGAAGACTATAGGTCTTTCATATCAGATGATGAGTTTATAAAGACCTCGGAGTTTAAGACATTTTTATATAAGAAAAAAGGGAAAGAGATAAGGGGACAGGTTGACAATGTCACTCCAGGGAATGAGGATCAACTGTTAAAAATCTTAAAGGATGAAGTAGACAAAGAGATGATTGACATGACCCCTAAAAAGGGGAGGGAGCTGCTTGAAAAGGCAGGTGTTATGATTTTTCCAGGTTTGGATATGAATTATGCATTAGTTTTTGATAGTTTCTTAAAAGATAACAATGCTACCCACAAGCTCAGTATAGAGAAGGTGACGAGGTATACACAGGATCAAGATACAATCCTGATGATGAAACATTGATGATTTGGGCCTTGTATCCTCCTCATAAGAAATCAATTGTTATTGATACTGAAAAGGAGTTCGGACATGTCATGACCCTGAAGGCTGGAGAGGTTGATCCTGTAGCGACTGTTGATATTGGGATAAATATAGCCAAGTTGAATAAAGCCCAAATCAAAGCATTGATAAGGGAAAGGGAGATGTACAAAACCAATAATGAGAGGATGTTGAGAGAGAATGAACACTTGAAAGACTTGGTAGGTGGTGTAACATAACCAACAAGGATGCTCACTCAAGGTGAGAGTTCACAAAAAAAAGACCGTTGGGAAGGGTCAACTACATACTCTCAAGGGAGAATGGATGCATTTGCTGCAATAATAAAAAAAAGGCAGGTTGTTTTAACCACTTGGTTAAATAAACTCTGGGGAAAAAATTCACAGTACGTAGATGCAATAAAGGAACACAGGAGTGTGGATAGTAGAATTCAGGAAAGAATTAAGGAATTGGAGCAAGACAGTCCTAGTAATGAAGAGATTGAAAATGCCAATTGTATTATGGATAGGCACAAGGATTTCTTTGAGGAGTTACTAGGGGATATGTAGGGATTGACAGAGGCTGCCGAAGATAGATTGACCAAGTTATGTGATGATGAAGGGAAAACGAAGGAAGCGTCTACATGGAAAAGTGAGTGCGAAACAATACTCCAAGGGATGCTGGAGACAACCACTACGAAGGATTTGATATTAGATGCAACGTGTGAGCAAAATGAGCGAATGATAATGATGGAGATTGTGATCCGCGATGTGTTGGGAGATGTCGACACTCATGAGCGCAAGGATTATACGGAGCATATGTCTGCAGTCCATTTGTGGCTTAAGAGAAATTAGTTAATAGTGGATTTGTTAAACCTTTTATGCTTTAAACCTTTTTGAAAAGGCACGTCCTTTTGCAAACTGATGTATAAGTATCTGTTGTTGGATAAATGTAAAGGGGTAGAAGATAGAATTAGAATAGGATAGACTGTTGTAAGCATTAAATTTTCAGAAATGATGACATTCAAGGAGACTATGTTGCGTGTATGAACTTTGAAGGAGATAATGAAAGACTATTGATTTAGTGGCTTCATTCTGGTATCAATTGTTTGTTGGATTCTTGCGATTATTTGATTGTCTCCAATCTGATGTTTCTTGGTTGTTTAAATTGAAGTATCAAGTATATATTCGATTTATCAGTACACATTTGTTGTTTCTGTGTGATTTGGTTTATTAGATTCTTTAAAGAAGAATTAAAATTCCTTTCAATAAATTACAGTAATTTGGGAATGCCATTTGGATCAATAAGAAGAATCAAATAATTAGATTTGATATTCTGCCTCAAGTAGGGTTTATCAATTACACTCTTGCATGTTTATACCAGTTGTAAACTCATAGTTATATGCCAAACAATTAGAGGACCTGCTAGATAGACACCATTCATTAAAGGCTTTCATTTGACTCCGTTTTACCCAATAAGGCACTGGTCTCCCTTATTTACATTACATTAGTTTTATTCATTTCATTTAACATCTCTTAATTGAACATATTAATTCATACCTTGATATTGCATATACAATTTATACCAAAGTAGGATCATATCTTTCTAGTGTTAAATTACCATTTGTGGATAGTTAGATCAAGTAGGAAACATAAATTGAACATATTAATTTAGTATAAGAGTCAACCAATCATAAGGAAAACATAATATGAAGATGAATTTTCTCAAATCTTGTGGTTGTAGATGCCCTTTTGAAAACTATGCAAAATGTGGGAGGATAGACAAAGCTCATGAACTATTTGACACAATGCCTCGAATAATTGTAATCTCATGGAATACACTCTAATTAGAAATGTCTCTTCATTGCCCTCATAACAATCTATCAATTTCATGTTTTAGTGTCTATTATGTTATACCCAATTTGGGACATGGGGTATAACAAAATAGACACTAAAATAAATTGAGAGATTACAATTCTTTGAGACATTTTGTCAAATAGTTCACAAGATTTTTCTATCTACAACCACAAAATTTGAAAAAATTCATCTTCATATTATGCTTTGATGGATGTCTATACCTTGTTCCAAATCTCCCATATTAAGGAAACCAATAAGGATTTTGGTGAAGGTTGTGGAATTTTTATTTGCATCTACCAATTGCATTTGTTTGAAAGTTTCTAAAACCTTTTCAACAAATCCATTATGTGTATATTATAAAATCATTATAGTACACAATTTCACATTTATTTGGCTTTGCATCTACCAATTGTATTTTCTTGAATTTCCCTACAATATTTTCAATGTAGATCTATTTTGTGGATATCTTATAGTCCTTGTAGTCCACATCACTTTGGTTTTTGAAGAAACTATTACCATATATTTCTTATTTATGTTCTAAATTGGATACATGTTTATAAGTTTGATATTACAATTAATAATATTAATTTTGGCAAGACATTAAAAGATTTTGTTGATTTTAAAAATATATGCATCCCAATGTAAAAATGCCAACAATGGAAGCAATGATTGTAACACATAATTTTTGATGTAGTATCCAATTCAAAGGATCATGTTACAATTTAGGGTTATGATTGGGTATTTAATTAGGGTTAGGATTTAGTGTTCGGGTTAGTGTTAGGTTTAGAGTTAGGGTTAGGGTTAGGAAAAATAATGTTAGGATTAGGGTTAGATTAGGGTTTATGTTTTATGGTTAGGGTTAGATTTAGAGTTTTGGTTATGGTTGGGATTAGATATGAAATTAGGGTTAGGGTTTAGGATTACAATTAGGGATTATAGTATTAGGGTTATATCTAGAATTAAGTTTTAGGGTTATTGTAATTATGATTAAGGGTTGTTTTTATATTTGGCTTAGAGTTGGGGTTAGGATTAGGGCCAGGGATAGGGCTAGGGTTAAGTTTAGGGATAGGTTTAGGGTTATTAGAGTGAATGCAACTAATTAATAAAATAAAAAATATTTAGTGTTAGGTAATTAGGGTTAGGGTTGGGGTTAGATTTTTGGTTGTGGTTAGGGTTATAAAGATAGGATAAAGGTGAGGGTTAGGGTCAAGGTTAAGGTTTCGAGAAAAAGGGTCAGGTTATGATTTGGATTACCCTAAACTCTAACCATAACCATAAACCTAATCCCAAACCTAACCCTAAAGAAAACACATAACCTAACCCGAATTGTAGTGTTTGAGGCTAGGCTCAAACACTATATAACCTAACCCTATATAACCTAACACATAACCTAGCAATAGAAAAAATTCTTCTCCCAAACAATATCCTCTACTTCTATTCATGCCTACTAGAGTTGCAACATTCAACATTAGTGCTTCAACCATTCATTCAAAGCTAAGAATCTGAAAGAATTGGTGGAGATCAACGGTTGCCCGCCCTCGCGTGATACAAAGATGCAAGGTGTTTATTGATTGCGATATCACGGGTGAGCGCCACATGTCTTTCCTTTGCGATGCATAATGTGGTGGGCCCTTGGTGTTGAGATGGAGATTACATCAGCCTTTTGAAGGCAGTCGTTGGATAACTTCTCAAACACAAGATGTGATTTTGGCCCTATTAGGAGAAGAATAAAGAACAATGGAAAAGATTTAAAAGTTGATTCTCAACATGAGAATGTATTATACTCATGAGGTAATAATAATTAAAAAATAAAAATGAATTTTATTATTGTAAGAAAAAGGATCACATAGTGTGGACTTGTACAACTCGAGCCAATGATGTTCTTGAGGGAGAACTTAAAAGAAAAATAAAATGATGTTAGCTTAGACTATATATATATGTTTGTTTCAATCAACATGTTTTATTGTGAGGAATGTAAAACTTAACAGAGGGTGTTGGAATATTAAGATTAACATTAATAAATTCACCTTACTAACTTATTAAAGGTGCTACTTTTCGTAACTCTATAGCCCAACTATTCAATGGTCATTTTTCTAATGACTCCTTTCTCACTCTCTTGGAGGACAAACGTGACATTGTTTAGGATATTCAATGCCTAGATATTTTTTGGAAAGCTTTAAGGTCAAATATATAGTGGCATAAAACTCAATGTTATAGGAAATCATTCTTAGCCAAGCCCAATTTGTTCAATTCCTATGGATAGAAGGGGGTTGATCATAAAGAAGTGTTGAGATTCCTAATCATGTCTTTTACCTTTTAGGTTTCTCCTTCCTCTTTAAGGAAACATATCATTTCTAGAGCTGAGAAAAATTATCATATTAAATTATGAAGCCCCTTTCTTTGGCAAGGAGATTCCATGTGTGTTAAAAAATTCTTGTTGCACACATTTCCTTTACTCATGTCACTAAGAACCTTGCAAATCCTCATATTTGAAGATTGAAAAATTCCAAAGGTATATTTTATGGCCTCCCTTTAACCAAGGAAAATGGTTTCACAAAGTATCCTAGGAGTTTTATTATTTCCCTCATGACTATAATAGGCTTGGCTTACTTTATATTCACTACTCTAAATGGTGCCATAATAGGCTTTGCTTGCTTTATATTCACTACTCTAAATGGCTCCATAATTTTTTTAAATTTAATTAACATACTCTAAAACCTAACTAAAGCAAGTTGTAGCTCGTCAAATTGGACAAGTGAAAGGTCAATACCAGCACTGAGGAAGACTTTGTAGGAGTGAAAACAAGGTCAATACCAGCGCCGATGAAGAGTTTGGAGCTAAAACAAGGTCAATACCAGCTCCGAGGACCAGGTTCAGGGCACTCAGGGAAAATCGACGACGAAGGGACAATGAGTACTGTAAGTTTGGCACCCCCATTCTCTTTAACCTACAATTTTCATGCCTAGTTTCCAAAGATCTTCTCGTACATTGGCCCCCCCATTCTCATAAAATGGTATAAGATAAGACAAAAAATAAAATAGCTTAGTCTTTCACATTTTTATAGTGATTACTAGAGGCAAATATACCAATTCTTCATAGAAGAATTTGATCATACTTTTCCAATGATGGCATTATGAGAAAACCTTAGGTTAAATGAATAATTCCTAGCTAAGTTCTTGAGATCATGTCCAACCGTGTAAGAGAAGACCGCTACTATGTGTACTTGGATAACATGGAGAAAGGCTCTTTGGGTTCTTTCATCAATCTATGTATTGTTAAATTTTAACACCTAAAAGTGAGAATGAAGAATCTTTCCTAGAATGGTGGCCAATTATGCTTCTCAAGACCTAGATTACAAAATCCTTGTCAATATCATTTCCATCACAATTAAACCTATTGCTTGAGATATAGTCATAGAGGTAAACAAATTGGATTTCTTGATAGTAGACAGATTCTAGACTATTCCATCCTTGCATCGGAGATTGTTGAATGGGCCCAACAAACTACTAATGATGCCCTAACTATTAAGTTAAAAGTTTGACAAGGCATATGATTACATCAGATGTCCTTTCATTTATAAAAGGCTCAAATGGATTTATTTTCAACCCTAAATTATTATCACACATTCAAAATTACAAAATACTAGTTAATGAAGAACCTTCATTTGAAGGTGATGTCATCATGACCTTTGAATGAAGAACCTTCATTCAAAAATGATGCCATGTCAAGACTTTCAAATGAAGGTATCTTTTATTTTAAATATTTCATGTCCAAAATGCTTTATAAAAGGAACCTTGGCATGAAGGACCTTCAAATGAAGACCTTAATTCAAAACAATGAGACATAAGTCATTTTAATACCCACTCCAAAAAGGTAATGGCTGAATATATCTCACCCAAGGTTTTACATAGAAAATTAGGATTTATATGAAAGCCAAGGTAAAACCCAACCTTAGGTTCCTCCGAAATAATGTAACAAGACAAGACAAGGGCAAAACATAAATGGAATTTAAAGAACAAGATTTGAAACTCCATCAAATCCACCATGATGCACACCAATCCACTGAGTGATAGTTCCAAGACAGTGCGTGGAATGGTAGATGTCATTTCTATTTAGCCCTCAAACCCTTACACAAGCACAACAGGGCAGTCCCTATATTTGATTGTTTAATCCCACAAAACAGTGATTGAGAACTTCAAAAGAAATGAAAATGAAAGGGAACACATATATTTATCTACACCAATGATCTCAGAGCATTTCAAGCTTGTATGGATCCATACAACACAAAATAAGTTCAAAAAAATTGTAAAAACAAAAAAAATTACTTCAAGAACGTGGTATCTGATATGAAATTTTGGTATCAACTCCTCCAAAAATTGCAATGGGATGGGAATACAATATGATAGAAGTGGGATAAAAAATGCATCGTTTGAAGCATCAAACCAATATGCAAAGATGAAAGAAAGTGCTAACCCCTTAAACTGAAAAAGTTTCAACTTTAAGTTTGTTGGGTAGCCAATTCTTCTAAGTTATCAAATCCAACCATCATACATAATCAAAATTCCATTGTTTCAAATGACTATAAGCACTAACTTTCACTATTTGAAGATGTTGAAACCTTGTCATAGAGAATTAAAACATTGATGCGACCACTTATCCTATCTTAAAACATACCAAAAGTCTCCTAACAATTAGACATAGGAAGATTTAAGATGACTTAAACAATTTTTATTGCCAAAGCATAAACTTATGATGACTTTACCAGGCCTAGTACATACTCCCTCCCTTTTAACCACTTAGACATATGGAAATTAAATGTAAATTTGCTGCTATTTTTAGTCATGTAGGTGTCCAATAAACCACTTGGTGGTGTTTCCCTTCAAGTTTATTTACTTGAATGAAGAGAAAAAGTCCTTTGATTACAATTAGAGAATACATTTGACACCTTGGTTGTGTAACTGGTGGACCATAGTCACATTTAACACTTGTTACAAAGTTTGGGAGTTAAAACATTAAGTAGATTTGATTTGTGATGGACACATTTGGACTGTAGTAACAATAACTTGCAATCTATCAAGACTCGATTACCTTATAACCTGTCAATTTCTAGCGATCAAATGATAGATTAATCATAATGTCACCTTCGAATCACATCACCATGAAAGAACTTCATCCAACATCCTTATGAGTGCAGGTACCAAAAAATAGGTATTTGTCAGATTTGTCTTCCTCAAGCGAGGGAAATTCAGGAAGAGCAGAGGAAAGTGAGACATGTAGTAGGTATAAAAGAGGGAGATCAACTAGAGGTCAAAAGATTAGAAGAAAATTCCGTAAACGCATGAAATTTTTTCTTACTGAAGGGGGGTCATGTTCTTATGATGATGAGAGCATAGGCGACATCGAGGTGCCCTTGAGGTACAAAAATCTACGGAAACAATGGGTACCCAAGGAACTTCCTCCAATAAACACTGATCTTTGTGTCAACGAGAGGATATATTGCATAGCACCATCGTCATTACATGGTTTGGGCCTATTTTGCATAGACGGTATAAAAGTCTGTTACGACAAAGTTACTGAGTTGATGGAGTATGTTGGACCCTGTTATAGTTACAAAGATTGGATGCAGCTGATTTGATATACACGAAGTATGCATAGGTATGCACTATCAACAAATTATATACAACTAAAAGATAAGGATCAAAATAAAGGAGTGGCTACATACATTGACGGGAGGCCAAAAGCATCAGGGAATATTGCAGGGTTTATAAATAGTACACAACCTAGGTCAACAAATAAGCAACCCAATTGTATATTTGAGGCGCGAGAGGGAAACCGTGTATTCGTATGTGCGATAAAATCAATAACTGTAGGGGAAGAGTTGCTAATCGATTACAATTTGAATTGCTTAGATACAAACATAATTACTATGGGGGTGGTATGTACTATATATATACCATTTTACCCAACCTCCAATTAATGACTCCAATATACCATTTTATTATTATGTTTTTTTTCGTAAGTCTATTGGTTTCATTTCAGTAATGTTTTTTATATTTAATTTTTGTCACAGCAGGACATTGATCATAAGAGGAAGGCTCCGGCCCAGAGCGCTGATCGCGTTCCATCTTTAGGTGCTTCTATCCGACAGGTTTACCTCATTGTAATTGTACAAATTATATACGAGCAAAATTTTATATTATTATGTTTTTTTCATGAGTTTATTGGGTTAATTTTGGTAATGTTTTTAATATTCTTGTTGCAGTTGGTTGATCGGGGAAAGGCACCAGCAGTACAGGAGAGTATCCATATGGAGGTGCTATCACTATTATCCGATGATGACATCGCATTTTCCACAAACCCTGTGGATATGATGAGGAAGGCCCAAAAAAAATGCAATCAAGAAATCCTTTAGTTGGTATTCATAGTGCCTCAAACAGATGAGATAAAAGAAAGGGTTAAAATATTGTCTGAGAGAGCACAGAACTTGGAAGTAAGCTGTCATGAGATCTTTAATTATAACATAAGTTCATTCATGGTTTTATATTTTGTACTCTTTTATGTCATGAACTAAAATATGTGTTGTTTTTACAGGATTATTTGCATCCTCATGATCATGCTGTTGGCCATGATCAAGGTACTGCAAGTGTTTCCCGGGAAGTAAGGGATGGTACAAGTGTCAATCGTGATCTTCCTGCCCATACAACACATCATCCAACCCCATCATCTGATGTGCCTATATTATCATTTGAAATGTCGGCAACACATACCATGCAGGCATTCGGTACTCCACCCTCTGGCAATGAACACATGCCACTACATGTGTCAATACCTGTGGATGCAGAGGCCACTACTACTGGTGATGTTTTAGCAACATTTCCTGGATCTTCCCGCATTACTAGTACGGGAACTTTTCCGGTCACATTTGTGGTGACCGAGGATTTCCTTCCCATAAAGATAGAGAAGGTCCCAGGTACTTTAAAATGTTTTAATTATTTATTTATTTATTTTTAAGTAAGTGCTAACAGTGGGGATAGCGCCCTATTATATTGATTTACAAAATGGCAATATTTCCCTACATTATAATTGCCTGTTTATAGCCACTATATATCCGACTGTATGCTTATCATTCTTTATGCTACTACATAGCTATATACTACTCCCAATGTGTACCCTAGCTTTACTGCATATTTCATTCTCCTTTTGTTGAACCAATCCTCATTTTGAACAAACCTTGCAAAGGCATTCATGTCATTGTTGATTATGCCCACCCGATATACATCCCATGCATTGCCTAGGAAGTAGCTCAGTGCCTCGGTCTGGTTTTGCGAGCTGCTAGTGCATTCCTCCCCAGCTTCAACCTCCACTTCTTTCCCGTCTCCCCCTACCCCATTTTCTCCAATGATGTATTTCAGGGAGCTCACCATACCTTCCGCAGGCAGTTCAAAGATAGCGTTTGCCACCGCTTCAATGTTGATCAGTGTAACAAAACCCCCAAGCTTCTCCAGCAGTACTTCTCTAGCGCCCAGAACATCTATTAATAGGCTTAGGACTACCTCATAGATTCTACCATCGCACCAGTGGTTCCCCTCCTATAGGATCTCTTGGGTTATTTGATCTATTGCTTCGATCACTTGCAGGGAACCGACTGAGAAAATTCTTTTGCATTGGGCTTTCAACGTCTCGTTCGAGCAGATACAGTGCACATCGAACTTATACACCATTGTCCTTCTAAAGTTTGAGTCTAGAGCAGTGCCTTAACACCTTTTATCCCTCGGCTTCCAATAAATGCTTGTGCTTAACCCGTGAGTCTAGCACAACTTCCTAATGCTTTGGCTAAATGCCACTCAATTCTTATTTGTTATCCAATCTGATTGTCCCAGCTCACTGCTTTTTAGAGATTTCGAAGATCTTTCATCCGCCCAAACTGTCAGTGATTAGAAGTGTTGGCAGTTCTGACCACTGCCTAATGCAGTTGTCAACTTTTATTACCTTTCCTTGATTTACTCCGTAGTTTTCTAGGAGGCCTGCAACCTTGCTAGCTTCCCTATAGACATGTGATAGGGTATATTCATTTAACTCCTATCTAATTGTCTAGTTTCCAATTTGGTGTTTTCCCCGATGTGATTGCCTGAATGCAGATTTGAGAATTACCTTCTATTTCTACCGAATCAATTCCTTTCCTTATATAGACTTCCAATCCCAATGCAAGCACCTCCATTTTTGGTATAATATTCGTGCACATATCTAAGTTTTTGGAAGCAGCCCAAACACCTTGCCCTTCTAAGTGTCTAATTATACATCCTGCTCCTGCAGGAAATGATGTTTTTTATAAACATCTAAGTGATATTTCATTGGAGCTCTTCGGGCCCACCATACGTACATGGTGGAATGCCCAAAATAAAGATTTAAAAAATGATCTCATTAACTGTTTAGTTGTGTTGTTTGGTGATAAAACATTAAACCAAAACAAGGTCCTTAAGAAAGATGGTACCTATCTAAAGTATGTGAGGGACCAATATAGGTCACATTTAAAGAAGAACAAAAAGTACGAGCATCACCCCATGATTCTGGAAAGGGAGTGGAAGGACTTGGTGTTAGATGGAAAGGAGAAGGTTGAAAAGAAGAAAGGAAAGATACCACTGGGCCAAGGAAGGTTATATGTGATACTATCAACAATTTAATTATATACTGATTAATCTTTCTTTTTACATAATCTAACGTATTTCAAATTTTTCATAGGCTGCCCGACACATCGAAGGCAATAAAGGTAAGACTAGAAAAACACGGGCAGCACAAACTTGGCTCTGGTGGTTATATGAAAGTAGCCGCATGATTTGTAAGTATCAATAAATGAAATATTGCATCCAAATAATAAATTGCAAACAATTTTGGTTTTATCACACCATAGAAGTAAAATTCATGATCGCATGCAAAAATGTAGGGCTTTGATTTCAACAGAGTGCCCACAGAAGAGGACCTAAAGATTGCCTTCGACCAAGGCTATGGAGCCCTTTTTGAACAGCTAAGAGTCTTGACTGGGCAAACACAATCTTCCACTGCATCCAACACATAGGTAAATAAACTCAATAAAGTTTATTTCAAATTGAATACTTGTGCAATCTGTTCAATATTAATTTCCACCATAATAATGTGCCTATTTGTTTTACACAGATAAGCAATGATAATCCTGCACATGACATTGGAATGTAGCCTGGTGAGGGTGGAGCATAACCTACTGATGAAGTCCATGGTGTGCATCCTGGTACTGGATGTATTCATGTGCTATACAAAACGCAGTATGGATTAATACAATTAAACATCTTTAATTGCATTTGGTGTATTAATCAATGTAACCTTTCATGTTTCAACTTTAGAGCATGTAGAGTGTGATCAACATGTTGAGCATGATCAGGCTAGACAAGATCAGGAACATGATGTGGCTCCATCAGGTAAAGAGGACCACTCTAATGTTCTTTTAAACATATTTAATTGCAATTGGTGTATTAATTAATGTAATCTTTCGTGTTTCAACTCCAAATCAATATTTAGAGGGTGTTCAGCATGTTGAGCATGAGGCTATAAGACAATATTAGGAACATGATGTGGCCCAATCAGGTAAAGAGCACCACTGTGATGTTCTTTTAATTAATGAAATACGTGTAACAATAATAATAAAACATATCAATTTAATATTTCTTTGCTATTGCAGCAGACCCCCCCCTTGCAGCCGCGTCCACGTTGTGAGTACACGACTAGGCATACATTAAGATCACGAGCAGAGCTCAGAACAACTCAAGGGGGGACAAATGATTTTGAAAACCATACTCCACTTCAGCTTTTTTTAGCTGCAAAAAAGAAACAAAAAAAAAAGTGATTGTAATCATATTATGACAACCATATTTTTGATAATATGTAAAAACTAAAAAACTGAAAAAATGAAATATGTTAATGAATGAATGTGAATATGTTAATGAATAAATGTTATATGTTAATGAATAAATTTTATATGTTATTAATGGATGAATGAATGAATGTTATATGTTATTAATGCAGGATGAATGAATGAATGCTATATGTTATTAATGGATGAATGAATGATTAAGGTTATATGATCGGGTATGGGGAATTGAGAGTGATGTGAGGGGGGTGGGGGGGAGGGCCAAATGAGATTCCACCTTCACGTGGTTGGCCCTGTTAAGTAGAGAATATTAAACTATTCTCAAAACAAAGAGAAGCTCAATAATGTAAGTAATGCACTTTTCAATATAAGAGATGCATCATTTGAAGCATCAAACCAATTTGCAAAGATGAAAGAAAGAGCTAACTTTTCACTATGAACATTGTGTTGTGTGTGGATTTGGTTTCAAAGCTCTATTGATGGAGATGGCTTGTATGACAGCCAAGAAAATAGTTATCATTATTGCTGCTACAAACAGGCCTGATATCATCAATCCTTTATTGTTAAGGCCTGGCCGACTTGACTACTTTTATATATCGCCCAGAGTCACCCCGATAAGTATTTTGATCCATTTGTATCATCATCGACAAGAGATCATGTATCGCTAGGATATTGTATAGTTTCCCCGATGATTATTCTTTCGATCTCAACTATGTCGTCAAGACTCCTGCCAATGTAATCTTATCAATGTCACATAGCTGGTCGGGTAGACATTTAGAACTTACTCCGATGATATATGTCTTGCCAATATGCTTCCCTTGTGCTTCATCGATGAGACAATAGGTGTATCTCGCCGATGAAACTTCATCGCTGAGACCAAAATCCAGTCCTCTCGATATTTCTTCTCAGGCAATTTTGATCACTATAATAGTCTTCATCTTTCACCGATATGCCTACATTTCAACGAATAGTTTTTTTTTTTAAAAGTGCAATGTTTCATCAAATTTACGACAAACCGCAAAAATCGTCTGACGAATTTTCGCCGTAATGACTTGCCTATTTCGTTGCGCATTTGACGAACTTGTCACTATTTCAATCTAAATTATGTCGCCAAGACTCCTACCGATGTAATCTTATTGGCGTCACATAGCTGGTCGGGTAGACATTTAGAACTTACTCCAATGATATATGTCTTGCCGATATGCTTCCCTTGTGCTTTGTCGATGAGACAAGATGTGTATCTCGCTGATGAAACTTCATCGCTGAGACCAAAATCCAGTCCTCTCGATATATCTTCTTAGGCAATTTTGATTGCTGTAATAGTCTTCATCTTTCACTGATATGCCTACATTTCAACGAATAGATTTTTTTTTTAAAAAGTGCAATGTTTCGTCGACTTTACGACGAACCGCAAAAAGCCTCCAAAAAATTTGCAATGTATCCAACGAATTTGCAATGTATTCAATGAATTTCCACCGTAATGACTTGCCTATTTCGTCATGCGTTCGATGAACTTCTATCACTATTTCAATCTAAATTATGTAGCCAAGACTCCTACCAATGTATTCTTAACGGCATCACATAGCTGGTCGAGTAGACATTCAGAACTTACTTTGATGATATATGTGTTGCCGATATGCTTCCCTCATGCTTCGTCGATGAGACAATATGTGTATCTCGCCAATGAAACTTCATCGCTGAAACCAAATTCCAGTCCTCCTGATATATCTTCTCAAGCAATTTGGATCACTATAACAATCTTGATATCTCAACAATATTGGCAATACATCAAAATTTTGTCGTAATGGCGACAGACTTATGTTGTTAATCCGACGATTTGGCAAAGGTATGCCTCTCGTGATCCGGGTACTATTTGTTGCGCGATCGACGAAGTGGACGTCGTGGTTCCGACGAGGTTCCGTCATGAGGTAGACAAAAATTGAGCGATGACGCTGATTTCTATGATTTGTCGGTTGGCCGACAATGTATCGTCGAGATTGTGATGAACGATCGTTGGAAATTTGGGTCAAATTCTGTAGTGTTAAAAGAAACTTTTTTAGTTTAAGGGGTTAGCACTTTCTTTCATATTTTCATATTGGTTTGATGCTTCAAATGATGCATTTTTTATCCCACTTCTATCATATTGTATTCCCATCCCATTGCAATTGTTCGAGGAGTTGATACAAAAATTTCATATGAGATACCATGTTCTTGAAGCAATTTTCTGTGTTTTTACAATTTTTCTGAAGTTCTTTTGTGCTTGAAATGCTCTGAGATCATTGGTGTAGATAAATATATGTGTTCCCTTTCATTTGCATTTCTTTTGAAGTTCTCAATCACTGTTTTGTGGGATTAAACAATCAAATACAGGGACTGCCCTGTTGTGCCTATGTAAGGGTTTGAGGGCTAAATAGAAATGACATCTACCAATCCACCCACTGTCTTGGAACTATCACTTGGTGGATTGGTGTGCATCATGGTGGATTTGATGGAGTTTCAAATCTTGTTCTTTAAATTCCATTTATGTTTTTCCCTTGTCTTGGCTTGTTACATTGTTTGGGAGGAACCTAAGGTTGGGTTTTACCTTGGGTGAGATATATTCAGCCGTTACCTTTTTGGAGTGGGTATTAAAATGACTTATGTCTCATTGTTTTGAATTAAGGTCTTCATTTGAAGGTCCTTCATGCCAAGGTTCCTTTTATAAAGCATTTTGGACATGAAATATTTAAAATAAAAAATACCTTCATTTGAAAGTCTTGACATGGAATCATTTTTGAATGAAGGTTCTTCATTCAAAGGTCATGACGACATCACCTTCAAATGAAGGTTCTTCATTAATTGGTATTTTGCAATTTTGAATGTGTGATAATAATTTAGGGTTGAAAATAAATCCATTTGAGCCTTTTATAAATGAAAGCACATTTGATGCAATCATATGCCTTGTCAAACTTTTAACTTAATAGTAAGGGTATCATGAGTAGTTTGTTGGGCCCATTCAACAATTTCTGATGCAAGGATTGAATTTTCTAGAATGTATCTACTATCAAGAAAGCCAATTTGTTTACCTCTATGACTATATCTCAAGCAATAGGTTTAATTTTGATGGCAATGATATTGACAAGGATTTTATAATCTAGGTGTTGAGAAGCATAATTGGCCACCATTCTAGGAAATATTCTTCATTCTCACTTTTAGGTGTTAAAATTTAAAAATACGGAGATTGATGAAAGAGCCGAAAGAGCATTTCTCCATGTTATCCAAGTACACATAGCAGTGGTCTTCTCTTATACGGTTGGACATGATTTCAAGAACTTAGCTAGGAATTATTCATTTAACCTAAGGTTTTCTCATAATGCCATCATTACAAAAGTATGATCAAATTCTTCTATTATGAAGAATTGGTCTATGTGCCTCTAGTAATCACTATAAAAATGTGAAAGACTAAGCTATTTTATTTTTTGTCTTGTCTTATATGATTTAACGAGAATAGGGGGGCCAATGTACGAGAAGATCTTTGGAAAATAGGCATGAAAATTGCAGGTTAAAGAGAATGGGGGTGCCAAACTTACAGTACTCATTGTCCCTTGGTCATATATTTTCTCTGAGTGCCCTCAACCTGGTCCTCGACGTTGGTATTGACCTTGTTTTAGCTCCAAACTCTTCGTCGACGCTGGTATTGACCTTGTTTTCACTCCTCCAAACTCTTCGTCAGCGTTGGTATTGACCTTTCACTTGTCCAATTTGATGAGCTACAACCTGCTTTAGTTAGGTTTTAGAGTATGTTAATGAAATTTAAAATTATGGCGCCATTTAGAGTAGTGAATATAAAGCAAGCAAAGCCTATTATGGCGCCATTTAGAGTAGTGAATATAAAGTAAGCCAAGCCTATTATAGTCATGAGGGAAATAATAAAACTCCTAGGATACTTTGTGAAACCATTTTCCTTGGTTAAAGGGAGGCCATAAAATATAACTTTGGATTTTTTCAATCTTCAAATATGAGGATTTTAAAGGTTCTTAGCAACATGAGTAATGGAAATGTGTGCAACAAGAAGTTTTTAACACACATGGATTCTCCTTGCCAAAGAAAGGGGCTTCATAATTTAATATGATAATTTTTCTCAGCTCTAGAAATGATATGTTTCCTTAAAGAGGAAGGAGAAACCTAAAAAGTAAAAGAGATGCTTAGGAATCTCAACACTTCCTTATGATCAACCCCCTTCTATCCATAGGAATTGAACAAATTGGGCTTGGCTAAGAATGATTTCCTATAACATTGAGTTTTATGCCACTATATATTTGACCTTAAATTTTTCCAGAAAATATCTAGGCATTGAATATCCTAAACAATGTCACGTTTGTCCTCCAAGAGAGTGAGAAAGGAGTCATTAGAAAAATGACCATTGAATAGTTGGGCTATAGAGTTACGAAAAGTAGCACCTTTAATAAGTTAGTAAGGTGAATTTATTAATGTTAATCTTAATATTCCAACACCCTCTGTTAAGTTTTACATTCCTCACAATAAAACATGTTGATTAAAACAAACAAATATATATAGTCTAAGCTAATATCATTTTATTTTTCTTTAAGTTCTCCCTCAAGAACATCATTGGCTCGAGTTATATAAGTCCACACTATGTGATCCTTTTTCTTACAATAATAACATTCATTTTTATTTTGTAATTATTATTACCTCATGAGTATAATACATTCTCATGTTGAGAATCAACTTTTAAATCTTTTCCATTGTTCTTTATTCTTCTCCTAATAGGGAAAAAATCACATCTTGTTGTGTTTGAGAAGTTATTGAACGTCTGCCTTCAAAAGGATGATGTAATCTCCATCTCAACACCAAGGGCCCACCACATTATGCATCGCCAAGGAAAGACACGTGGCGCTCACTGTGATATCACAATCAATAAACACCTTGCATCTTTGTATCACGCGAGGGTGGGCAACTGGTAATCTCCACCATCAGCAATCGTGTTCATTCATAGTAGTCACCAGTACTGAACACAACCGTCAAGCAACTTTTCATCAAGATTATAACATCACCGTCGCTTTTGAGCACATGCATCTTAGAGCCGCTTTAGTAACCTGTCATATAATGTACTAAAACTTGACATAAATATTAAAGCACTTTGATTAATATTAATGTTATAATATTAATATATTATATAACGATATTATATTACATTATATGAATTATAATGATATATTTGTTATATTAAGATTATATATAATCTATAGATTAATAGTAATTATATTAGATTATTAATATTATTGGTATATTATTAATAATATTAATATTGTATTAGATTAATAATAATTATAATATTGTTAAATGATTAATTATATTACAAATGAACATTGCTTTCAAATTCTTAGCTTTGAATGAATGGTTGAAGCACCAATGTTGAATGTTGCAACTCTAGTAGGCATGAATAGAAGTAGAGGAGATTGTTTGGGAGAAGAATTTTTTCTAGTGCTAGGTTATGTGTTAGGTTATATAGGGTTAGGTTATATAGTGTTTGAGCCTAGCCTCAAACACTACAATTAGGGTTAGGTTATGTGTTTTCTTTAGGGTTAGGTTTGGGATTAGGTTTATGGTTATGGTTAGAGTTTAGGGTAATCCAAATCATAACCTAACCCTTTTTCTCGAAACCTTAACCTTGACCCTAACCCTCACCTTTATCCTATCTTTATAACCCTAACCACAACCAAAACTCTAACCCCAACCCTAACCCTAATTACCTAACCCTAAATATTTTTTATTTTATTAATTAGTTGCATTCACTCTAATAACCCTAAACCTATCCCTAAACTTAACCCTAGCCCTATCCCTGGCCCTAATCCTAACCCCAACTCTAAGCCAAATATAAAAACAACCCTTAATCATAATTACAATAACCCTAAAACTTAATTCTAGATATAACCCTAATACTATAATCCCTAATTGTAATCCTAAACCCTAACCCTAATTTCATATCTAATCCCAACCATAACCAAAACTCTAAATCTAACCCTAACCATAAAACATAAACCCTAATCTAACCCTAATCCTAACATTATTTTTCCTAACCCTAACCCTAACTCTAAACCTAACACTAACCCGAACACTAAATCCTAACACTAATTAAATACCCAATCATAACCCTAAATTGTAACATGATCCTTTGAATTGGATACTACATCAAAAATTATGTGTTACAATCATTGCTTCCATTGTTGGCATTTTTACATTGGGATGCATATATTTTTAAAATCAACAAAATCTTTTAATGTCTTGCCAAAATTAATATTATTAATTGTAATATCAAACTTATAAACATGTATCCAATTTAGAACATAAATAAGAAATATATGGTAATAGTTTCTTCAAAAACCAAAGTGATGTGGACTACAAGGACTATAAGATATCCACAAAATAGATCTACATTGAAAATATTGTAGGGAAATTCAAGAAAATACAATTGGTAGATGCAAAGCCAAATAAATGTGAAATTGTGTACTATAATGATTTTATAATATACACATAATGGATTTGTTGAAAAGGTTTTAGAAACTTTCAAACAAATGCAATTGGTAGATGCAAATAAAAATTCCACAACCTTCACCAAAATCCTTATTGGTTTCCTTAATATGGGAGATTTGGAACAAGGTATAGACATCCATCAAAGCATAATATGAAGAATTTTTTCAAATGTTGTGGTTGTAGATAGAAAAATCTCGTGAACTATTTGACAAAATGTCTCAAAGAATTGTAATCTCTCAATTTATTTTAGTGTATATTTTATTAATTAGTTGCATTCACTCTAATAACCCTAAACCTATCCCTAAACTTAACCCTAGCCCTAATCCTAACCCCAACTCTAAGCCAAATATAAAAACAACCCTTAATCATAACAATAACCCTAAAACTTAATTCTAGATGTAACCCTAATACTATAATCCCTAATTGTAATCCTAAACCCTAACCCTAATTTCATATCTAATCCCAACCATAACCAAAAATCTAAATCTAACCCTAACCATAAAACATAAACCCTAATCTAACCCTAATCCTAACATTATTTTTCTTAACCCTAACCCTAACTCTAAACCTAACACTAAATCCTAACCCTAATTAAATACCCAATCATAACCCTAAATTGTAACATGATCCTTTGAATTGGATGCTACATCAAAAATTATGTGTTACAATGATTGCTTCCATTGTTGGAATTTTTACATTGGGATGCATATATTTTTAAAATCAACAAAATCATTTAATGTCTTGCCAAAATTAATATTATTAATTTTAATATCAAACTTATAAACATGTATGCAAAATAAGAACATAAATAAGAAATATAAGGTAATAGTTTCTTCAAAAAACAAAGTGATGTGGACTACAAGGACTATAAGATATCCACAAAAAAGATCTACATTGAAAATATTGTAGGGAAATTCAAGAAAATACAATTGGTAGATGCAAAGCCAAATAAATGTGAAATTGTGTACTATAATGATTTTAGAATATACACATAATGGATTTGTTGAAAAGGTTTTAGAAACTTTCAAACAAATGCAATTGGTAGATGCAAAGAAAAATTCCACAACCTTCACCAAAATCCTTATTGGTTTCCTTAATATGGGAGATTTGGAACAAGGTATAGACATCCATCAAAGCATAATATGAAGATGAATTTTTTCAAATGTTGTGGTTGTAGATGCCCTTTTAAAATTTATACAGAATGTGGAAGGATAGAAAAATCTTGTGAACTATTTGACAAAATGTCTCAAAGAATTGTAATCTCTCAATTTATTTTAGTGTCTATTTTGTTATACCCCATGTCCCAAATTGGGTATAACACAATAGAAACTAAAACAAATTGATAGATTGTTATGAGGGTAGTGATGAGACTTTTCTAATTAGAGTGTATTCCATGAGATTACAATTATTCGAGGCATTGTGTCAAATAGTTCATGAGCTTTGTCTATCCTCCCACATTTTGCATAGATTTCAAAAGGGCATCTACAACCACAAGATTTGAGAAAATTCATCTTCATATTATGTTTTCCTTATGATTGGTTGACTCTTATACTAAATTAATATGTTCAATTTATGTTTCCTACTTGATCTAACTATCCACAAATGGCAATTTAATAGTGGAAAGATATGATCCTACTTTAGTATAAATTGTATATGGAATATCAAGGTATGAATTAATATGTTCAATTGAGAGATGTCAAATGAAATGAATAAAACTAATGTAATGTAAATAAAGGAGACCAGTGCCTTATTGGGTAAAATAGAGTCAAATGAAATCCTTTAATGAATCGTTTCTATCTAGCAGGTCCTCTAATTGTTTGGCATATAACTATGAGTTTACAACTGGTATAAACATGCAAGAGTGTAATTGATAAACCCTACTTGAGGTAGAATATCAAATCTAATTATCTGATTCTTCTTACTGATCCAAATGGCATTCCCTGATTACTGTAATTTATTGAAAGGAATTTTAATTCTTCTTTACATAATCCAATAAACCAAATCACATTGAAACAACAAATGTGTGTTGATAAATCGAATATATACTTGATACTTCAATTTAAACAATCAAGAAACATCAGATTGGAGACAATAAAATAGTCGCAAGAATCCAACAGACAATTGATACCAGAATGAAGCCACTAAATCAATAGTCTTTCATTATCTCCTTCAAAATTCATACATGCAACATAGTCTCCTTGAATGTCATCATTTCTGAAAATTTAATGCTTACAACAGTCTATCCTATTCTAATTCTATCTTCTACCCCTTTACATTTATCCAACAACGGATACTTATACATCAGTTTGTAAAAGGATGTGCATTTTCAAAAAGGTTTAAAGCATAAAAGGTTTAAACAATCCACTATTAACTAATTTTTGTTAAGCCACAAATGGACTACAAACATATGCTCCATATAATTCTTGTGCTCATGAGTGTTAGCATCTCTCAACGCATCACGGATAACAATATCCATCATTATCATTCGCTCATTTTTCTCACATGTTGCATCCAATATCACATCTTTCGCAGTGGCTGTCTCCAACATCCCTTGGAGTATTGTTTCACACTCACTTTTCCATGTAGTCACTTCCTTCATTTTCCCTTCATCATCACATAACTTGGTCAATCTATCTTCGGCAGCCTCTGTCAATCCCTGCATATCCCCTTGTAACTCCTCAAAGAACTCCCAGTGCCTAACCATAATACAATTGGCATTTTCAATCTCTTCATTACTAGGAGGGTCCTTCTACTTCAAATCCTCAATTCTTTCCTGAATTCTGCTATCCACTCTCCTGTGTTCCTTTATTGCATCTACATACTTTGAATGTTTTTCCCAGAGTCTATTTAACCAAGTGGTTAAAACAACCTGCCTTTTTTTTATTATTGCAACAAATGCATCCATTCTCCCTTGAGAGTATCTAGTTGACCCTTCCCAATGGTATTTTTTCTATGAACTCTCACCTTGAGTGAGAATCCTTGTTGGTTCTATTACACCACCTACCAAGTCTTTCAAGCCTTTGTTCTCTCTCAACATCCTCTCATTATTGGTTTTGTACATCTCCCTTTCCCTTATCAATGCTTCGATTTGGGCTTTATTCAACTTGGCTATATTTATCCCAATATCAGTAGTCGCTACAGGATCAACCTCCCCAGCCTTCAGGGTCATGACATGTCTGAATGCCTTTTCAATATCAATAACAATTGATTTCTTGTGAGGAGGATACAAGGCCCAAATCATCAATGTTTCATCATCAGGATTGTATCTTGTTCCTGTGTATACCTCCGTCACCTTCTCTATACTGAGCTTGTGAGTAGCATTGTTATCTTTTAAGAAACTATCAAAAACTAATGCAGAATTCATATCCAAACCTGGAAAAATCATAACACCCGCCTTTTCAAGTAGCTCCCTCCCCTTTTTAGGGGTCATGTCAATCATCTATTTTTCTACTTCATCCTTTAAGATTTTTAACAGTTGATCCTCATTCCCTAGAGTGACATTGTCAACTTGTCCCCTTATCTCTTTCCCTTTTTGCTTATATAAAAATGTCTTAAACTCTAAGGTCTTTATAAATTCATCATCTAATATGAAAGACCTATAGTCTTCATGTCTTGCATCTACATCCATGGTTTCCTCAACATCTGTTTCTCTAGCAACATAGGCATAGTCCCGAGTCTTCATTCTTGAAACTTTCCCAAATGAGCTTTGTGGCCTGTCTATTTCTAAAATCCCCTTAATGGAGGATAACAACTCAGCATCCACCAACTCCTAATTATGTTTTTCAATCACAATTTTAGCTTCCTCTACCTCCAGGTTTCTGATTATGTCATCAGATTTAAAGGGCACATGATGGTACCCTCCGAAATTTATTTTTTGTCTAGCAGAGTGGATATACCCTTCTGGATCAAAGTTCTTTCTCATTGGTGCTCTTCTCATGTTGTAGTGCAATAATTTGTCCAGAATCAGATCATAACCTTCCTTGGCTAATACAGTGAAATCACTAAAACATAATGTACTAGGCATAAAAGCCTGTTTCCCATATGAACTAAGTTCATAACACTGGAGTAATCCATTTGCCTAACAATTTCTAGGTATGCAATTCTATCTGGGATAGTTCTGGGCAGAATGAAAGGTGTATCTTGAAAGCCATAAACCCTAATCATTGTGGCATTCTCTATGCAATACCAATCCCCCCAATTGTGGTTAATTGGTCCATTGTAATCTCTAGGCCTAAGAAACCTTTTTACTTGTTTAGATAGAGAATAATCACAAGGATGGTTAAAAAATCTATACAAGGGTTTCACAAAGAATTCTTCAAAATGCAAGAAATTTGAATTGGCAAACCTGTTGTCCCAAATAGCAGTCCATAATTGAACAGGCAATGGCCTACCTTCCTTGTCATATTGTGAAATCCTTAGCTCCTGGGGCCATAAACCTAACTCTTGTCCAAAATAAAACACTAAGTGCATCAACATTGAGTAATTTTTGAGATGGAGAACAAAAGAACCACTCTTTATCGCCATCAAACCTACATCCAACTCCTTAAAAACATGTGCAGCATAGTCAAATGATGTGGAATTGTGATACTAAATGTCTACAACAATCACCATGGGCACAACAGCCATATGCTCAGGTACCACCGTCCCTAATACCTATCCCACTGAGTAGTAAGTATATTTTAGGGAAGGTTCGAAGAGGTCTACATGAAAGGGTGGCTCCTCATTGTCTCCCATTGAAGTAGGTTTTCCATGAAACCTAATTCTATGCAGATGTAACCTCCACCCTTTATAAATGGTTTCCATCCTTCTGAACTCACTATCAATATTTTCACTCACTACTTTCTCACTAAATATTCCCTCCATTCTAAAAACCTTCGCAATTGCATTCTCAGATACATGTATCAATGGATTCCCTAACAAATCACATATAGCTTTGTTTTTTGAATCTTAGTGTCCGGCCAGGAATTTTACCAGTTTGACTTCAATACAAACATTAGGGCACACTATTTTCCCTAAAATGAGCCTCCATGGGTTGCATACTAGCTCAAAGTGATTTCTCCTATGGTAATAGAAGTTGAATAACTCATAGCCTCTAATCAAAGTCCAAACATCACTTATAAATTTGCATTTGTCATCCAATTTGTCAACTTTTGCTTTGAGCTGTGCAGAACACCTAGCTTTAGCTCTAGAACTAGGTAACTGGTCTATGAGTTCTTGATTTAGCTTCCTTTCAGTACTTTCTGGTTGCAACTCAGTCTTTTTCTTTTTTTATTTTGATTGGATTCCCTCCCTGGGTTTTCTTCCCTTCAATTTTCTTGAACCAGTGCCTTTCATAATTCATTTTTTTACGAATTCTGAGAGGACAAGAAACTTACTGTAACTTTCTTGCAAACTCAAGCCATGTGAATGCCTTAATTGCTCTACTGGTTCCCTTTCTCTCCTTCACTTTGAATTCTGTGAGACAATGATTTTAATTGATCATACCCTGATATGCAAAATATCCTACGCTTTGTGGCACCATTAATGTCTTTACTGAGACATGAATGCTGCAAGTTTTTTTTTCAAAATTCTCGCTGTCACATCAGGGCTCATATCGGCAAGATATTTTAAATCTCTGTCCAATCCACCTGTTCAATGTTCACCCATCCGCCAAGACGTCTTGCAGTTTCCCCGACATCACAATTCTCCCCGATAGTTTCTTTCCTTTTGCTTTTTATATCGCCATGAATTTCACCGAAACAACTATCGCTCAGACTTAATGAATCAGGCCAATGGTTCTTTGCCTTACTCCAAAAGTACTTTGTCTCACCGAGATGTTTACTATATCGACTTATGTCGCCGAGACCAAGCAATTTGTTCTACTGATAGAATAATACTCACTGTGATGTCTCTTAGATCTCCCCGCAGTGACATGTCTCACCGATATGCCTCTTCTTCGGCAAGACAACAAGCATCGTCTTATCGATACCCTTTATCTCCGCATGCTCAATTCTGTCGGTGTAACCCGAGAGGTCGGTAAGACTTTTATGAACTCTTCCCGACATTGTTTGTCTTACCAATTGAGTCCTCCTTTTGCTTTATTAGCAAGACCAATAGCGCTTCGGCCAGTGTTTTGAAATCTCTCTCTGACGACCAAAGTCTCTTCAATAGACTTTACTTTTCTCCAATCGAAAAAAGGTAACTTAGCTCGATATGACCTCACACCATCACGCCGATACCTTTTGTCTTGCCGATAAGTAATACAAACCCGCATTCTCCTAGTGTATAACTTTATCGGTATGAATCGTCTGATGTCTCGCCAATAAGATCACATTGGTAAGACATTTCAAACCTTTGGCCGATCCGCCTATTCAACGTTCACCCATCCGCTAAGACGTCTCGCATTTTCCTCGACATCACAAGTCTCCCCGATAGTTTCTTTCTTTTTTCTTTTTATTGCCATGACCTTCATTGAAACAACTATTGCCCAAACTTAATGAATCGGTCCAACAGTTCTTCAGCTTGCTCTGAAAGCTTTTCGTCTCACCGAGATGCTCACTTTATTGACTTTTTTTGCCATGACCAAGTATTTGTTTTTCTAACAAAATGATACTCATTGTGATGTCTCTTAGATCTCCCCGCGGTGACATGTCTCATCAATACGCTTCTTCTTAGGTGAGGCCATGCGCATTGTCTTCTCGACAACCTTTATCTTCGTATGCTCAGTTCTGTCGGTGTAACCCGAGGGGTTAGTAAGACTTTTCGAATTCTCCCTAGCATTGTTTGTCTCACCGAGTGATTCCTCCCCTTGCTTTATCGCAAGACTAATAATGCTTTGGGCAGTGTTTTAAAATCTCTCTTCGATGACCAAAGTCTTTCCGATAGAATTTACGTTACTCCAATCGGTAAAAGGTAATTTAGCTCGATGTGACCTTACATCGTCACGCCAATACTTTTTGTCTTGCCGATAAGATATACAAACCGGCATTCTCTCTGTGTATAAATTGATTGGTGTGACCCTTCTGATGTCTTGCCGATACATTTAGGATATGTATATTATCATCGATGAGACCTGCATCAACATATGCTGATATTTTCATATGTAAAGATTTTAATGTCAGATGAAATTTATGGGGCATTATGGCACAATTTTAAATCGGATTTTGGTAAAAAATGCTATGTGAGGATTTTTATGTCTGCATTATGAATCTTTTTTGGGAGACTAATAATCATGAAGAAATAATGAATTTGTCAAAATTTCACAGTTCCAACAGCATGAAGGTTTGATGTTTCATGATAGTACTGGAATTTGAGTTATAATGATATATTTAGAGCTCATGACTCTCCTTTGTATAAACATATCACAATTTTGAATAATATAATCAAGGGTTATGGCGTTCATCTCACTGTTATGGTGTGTATGATTTTGATTTTTCCTTTAATTCAAAGAGCAAATTAAAATGCTTGGATGGAGTCATAGATGGATATATTACTAAAGGGATTTGATAAGAAGTATTGAGTTAGGATAGAAATTGACACTGTTGTATTGCAATATTTTCAGAGATCTTATATGTTATGTGTTTGAACCTATTATGGAAATCTAAATATATGTGAATTCGACTCCCCAATAGTATATGGCACTAGCCTAAATCATATGTGTTTGTAAGGTTCTATGTTTGTTTGTCTTAGCTTAGATCTTGCTACCAAATTTCAAATTAAATGACTATCTTAAGTGGTGAAATGTCATTGTAATCATCTCATGCTCCAAGTAGTTGATACTATTGATGCTTTTCTATTGTTTAAATTGATATATCAAGCATATATATATTCAGTTTACCGATACACATTTTCTGTATTTGTGTGATGTGATTATTTGGTTCTTTCAAGTAAAGATTAAACCCTTCTAGTCAATCACAATAACTAAAGAGTATTAATTGGATCAATAAGAAGAATCACATAACTAGGATTGTCATTCTATCTCAAGTAGAGTTTGTCAGTCATTTACTTGCACATTTATACAAGTTATAAACTACATTTGTGTGCCAAACACTTTGAATTATTGCCATCATAGATTACACTTTTATAGATCTTCATTAGACTCCATACACCCAAAAAGGCAGTGGTCTCACGCTTTCATCTTTTGGTTTATATATTTTATTTTTTACATCTATTAACTGAACATATTCTAATATAATTCAAATATAATTAAAATTAAGAACATCATAAATTAATTATGTAACCACATAAGCCAAATATAATTCTATCAAGAAATTAATATCAAATAGATAATACAATCACATAACTCATACATTTCAATGTCATTGATCTTCTTATTCATCCAACTCTTTGTCTGTATCATCCGATCCAGACTCAACATTTTAAGGATTGGTCATATCATCATCATCATCATTGATATCAGTTTTGATAATGTCATCATCCACACAAATATCATCTTCATGAACATTAACTCCTACATCATCATGATCTAGTTCCTCCTCTTTGAAATCTTCGCCAAGCACATCATCAACTAACTGTTGATCTTGATCATCATCTACATCATCTTCTATTTCTTCAGTATCTTCTTCTTCCACCACATTATACTTTACCGGCCTTCCTCTTGGATCATGTCTAACAACATATGACCAACCCGCTTTACCTGGAACCTATGAGTAAAATACCTGCTCACATTGGCTTGGAAGAACATAGGGCTCATTTCCAGCTCGCTCAAAATACCTTGTATTAACCATAAAAAATTCATTATCATGTTCAATAACATTTTTCTCGGGATCATTTTCATTCAATTGTAGCCTGTACCATAGGACGACGAACAAAACTAATTTGAAGGACTTAAAGTCACACTCAATTATATCATCCAAAATCCCATAGTATTGATTTTCTAAGACTTCTGGATGTATGTCGCATCTAGATGAAACATTAGTCACTTGGAAGACTGCAGTTATCCCAGAATCACAAGTTTTCTTCGTATCATCCAAATTTTTGATTCAAAATTTATGACCATTGCACCACATAGCCTTGTGGTGTTTCACCTGCAATATGTCAAACATGCAAAACTTATTGCAATATAGTCATTTGATAAACATATTTATTCTTGGCTGAATGTATGCAAAGAAAAAATTCTCAACATATATATATCAATATAATTCAAAATAATTAAATAATATGGGTGTTTAATATATTTATACATACCTGTTTATCTCTGAAACCATATGCTAAATCAATTTCCCTTGGTGTAACATTGGAATCTCCATTTCAATGAGCTTATGTAACCAATGAAGCCACACCTTCCCATGTTAATGCACCACCAGATTGTTGACATCGTTTAATCCATAGCATCATCCAATCAAGATTGTTTGTGACATACAAATGTTGTGCATCCCACTCTCGACCAACTGTATAAAAAAAAATTGAAATTCACAAATGACGTATAATTAGTTAATTACCATGGTATACGACCTTAATTTATAATTGATCAATATTGAAGATTAATAATTAAATAAGTACAATATACATAAAAACCAAATGAAAAATGTATTCTAATTAATCTCCATGACCATATTATAATTACCTAACACTTTCCTCAATCTACCTTTCCCCATCAGGTACTCCCCTTCGAATTTGTTAATGGAGTTGGGATCCCAAATGCGATCTACATGGTTATTTGCTACAAACTTAGGAAGATATTCAGTAATGTACACCTTGGTTTGGTATACCATGTATCCATCCACCATAGAACCCTCGGGATGTGCTCTTTGTCTAACCAAAGCCTTCAAAAATTTCAAGTGCCTCTCAACCATCCACATTGACCTTGTGTGTACAGGTCCACACAATTCAATCTCCTCAACTTGGTGTATGAGGTAGTGTTCTGGTGCATTGAAAAATGTCGAAGGTAGACACTTTTTCATTTCACACATTAGACGAGGAATTATTCTCTTCCAATAAATTATATCTTCTTTATGGATTGCTTTAGATGACAACCATCTACAAGTGATTCAAGGCATAAATATATTAATGAGATTTAACAAAAATATACAATGAATTGAACAAATATTGCTACTTACCTCATGTATTTTCCAAGACCATATATAACTTGCTTGACATTGTTGTCAAATTTTTCTGGGAGAGATAGAGGTAGAACGTACTGCAACAATTATAAAATGATCTTTTCATTAATATTTTTCCAAAAGTAGTAAACATAATACACTGAAAAGTACATGCAGTATACAAATATATATATAATATACCAGAATAATTACCTTAATGAAGGTATTCCAATCATGCGTTTTAGTCCCTGACCCAAATTCACCTTTCTTTGTTATGATATTGTTTATGTTCGTAGCAAATCCTGTGGGAAATCGAATTTTTTGTATGACTTGTTTTATAGCATTGCTTTGCTGATCCGTTAATAACCAGGGAAGGGCACTTATATTAATTTGGTCTCGATCGCTATTTAATTGAATGACATTTTTCATTGCATGACTGGCTTCCTGAATGTCACTACAAATTTTGACAATTTTTTCTATGTCATGCCTTCCATCCAATATTTTCCATAACGTTTCTGTCATATTCTTTCCGATATGCATTGTAACAAACAAATGCACAATTTGTAGCTGCTCATAGTAGGGCAATCTACTAAATTGTTTGGGATAAATTTTTAGTCCCTGTGGAAGCCGACCATTAATGCTTTGATGACCTTCATGAAGCATATACCTTAAAAAAATTAACATTGACAATCATTGTCAATTACAAGATGAGTAAACACAACACAATATAAAAATATAAATTCAAAACATATCGTAAATGATAGATAAACAATTTGATCCGATGTATAACCTTGACGATTAATTCTATTATATTCCAACTTCCATAGGCAAGGTGTCATTCTTCGTGGTTTTGATGTAGTCTCTTCTTTCCCATTGAAAAGATGTTTTTCAGTAGTTCAATACTTATGATTTCTGTGGAGGAAGTGTCTATACTCATCAAACACTTGCTTTCCTAAACTTGTTGAATGACGAGATTTCATCTTTGGACCACAAATTGGACATGCAAATTTTCCCTTTGTTTGAAGACCTACAAATCATATATAATTGGATTAAATATGTCAATTTTTATAATTATATATAATGAATAGATTATTTAAAAAACATGCATGATATCTACTTCATAAAATTAAATATTGTTAAAGTCATGCAGTCGAACGTTATAACATACCAGAAAAATGTGTTAGCCCTGGGGCATCATGAATTGTCCATACAAGCATTGCATGGAATTGAAATTGTCTTTGTCCTATTGGTCTAGATACGTCATACATAGTGACGCCATTCCATAACTTTAGTAACTCGTCGATAAGAGGCTCAATATATACATTCATATCTTTAACTTGGTACTTACCTAGTTGAATGAACATAAACATTACATAATTATTATAATCATTTTACTGCAATATATATAAATTAATGTACATGACTATTAAATGAAAAAACATATAAGTCATTATGCAACAAATAAGACAAATGAGATGATACTACGTTAAAGAAAGTTGATGTAAAAAAATACCTGGAACAATCATTGCCAACATTATGTGCTCGCTCTTTATTGACATCCATGGAGGAATGTTATTGTTGATAACAAAAATAGGCCACACCGAGTAAATAGATCTCAGCTCTCCAAATGGATTGACACCATCCGCTGCCAATGAAAGCCTGAGATTACAAGGTTCTTCTTTAAAGTGTGGCCATTTTTCCTTCATGTCCCTAAATGCATAACCATCCATAGGCATTCGAAGAATCTCATCTCCACTTCTATTGCGTGCATGTTAATCCATAAATTGCGCTAAGCTTTCACACTTAAATAATTGTTGCATATGTGGAATAATGGGAATATAACGAAGAACCTTGCGAGGCACCTTTTTTGTTAGTTGATATGTTTGAAATCTACTGATATGACATTCCAGGCATTTTGTTGCAAATTCATGTTGTTTATGATATGTAATATGATCATTGGGACATGCATCTATTACTTGATACTCCATTCCAATATCTTTCATAATGCCAGATAAATCTCGGTATGAGCGAGGTAAAATATTTGATGGTGGTAAAAAAAATTCACCAATCAATCTACAACAAAAAATAATTTCTTAATATAAAGAATATTAATGGTACATACTTCATCCTTTATTTACTAGCAATGAACTAACAACAATGAAAATAGATGAAAAAAGATGACATATATGACATACCTTAACATCCATGAGATTGCTATGTTGGATAAACCATTCATAACCTTCAAGTTTATCAGCAACAATACAGTAGAGAGAAGAGTTGTTTGGGAGCCTTCATAAAGGGGCTCATATGCCTTCTCAAATACAGGTAAATCATGAACATCATCAAAGTCATCTCGATCAACATGATCAGATGTGCCACTACATGTGTCATGGATCAATGTATTTGTACCATTATCTTCAATTGTGTTTTCTGGTTCATGATCATCTTCTTCCATAAGATCATTAACTTCATCTTCCATATTCATAGCTCCATGTTCCTCTGCTTGTAAAACCACATTCTCTGGGCCATGATAATTCATATCATGTGCCCTAGGGTGCCCCACCTTTATAATAATGACAGACATAAATAAACCATGATCATGATCAAGTGATTTTTAATATATATATCAAATGTTAAAACAATATAAACACTTACAAATTCAATCAATATAAACACATATAATGAACAACTTACCAATGGACGATAATCATGCCCCCCTTCAATGTGACCATGCTGTCTATAATGTTTCTCAGCTGTTGTGATTAAAAGTCTTCTCATCTTTAAGCCCTTGCAATTATTGCAAGGACAATAACATTTCCCATCACCCTTTGTTTTCAATATAGCCCAAAATCTAGCAACAATCTCTTCATTTTGTTCTGGATTAATATTATCTGACATGATTTTTTTTTACCAAGCTTGAATATTTAGATCTTCAAAAAATATCAAATTCACACTCATATAATTTTTAATCATACATAGGTAACAAAATATAATAATTATGATATTTTACACAAAAAAAATTCAACATGCAACCACCCCTGCAAAAGAAAAGATAGTATGAAGTTAATGACCCCAAAAAACACTTTCAAATGCTTATTCCAAAAATTATTAAATTCTGATTTTACTATGATTTCCAACTATTAGAATCCTAAAATCAGAATATTGAACTTGCACAACAAAATCTGGAAATGAAATTCTCAAAATGCATCTAATAGGCCTCAACAATTAAGGCCTACTCAAGACTTTGTGAAGTCACTACAAGGTTTCCAGGCCTTACTCGATGATTTCAGCAGGAGGATTAAAGAGTTGGTAAAGAGTTTTGATGACCAGAGTGACACATCTTTATCAAATATTGTAGATGCCCAAGGAAATGTTAGATCCCTACAACAATGGCAGGACAGGGTAGATGAAATCATTAATGCACAAATCAAATTGATTTGTGATGACTCAGATTATGACATGTTGATGAGTAGTATGGATAAAACATTAACACTAGCACATTTTTGGAATCTTTTGAAAGGGAGGTGAATCAAGTAGCAGTAAAGTATATACCTTACAGTGCCAAGGTAAATTAGGTGGTAAATTTTAATTGGCCAATGGATGAGGAATATCAAGGATGGGTAGAAAATTACTTAAATGAACAAGAATATGACAGATTCTTTAGCTGGTAGTTAACAGCTCAACGGTTATGGTTATTAAAAAATTTGGATATGTCTTGGTGGCAGTTTTGGTGCAAGTTTTCAAAGTTTGGCAAATGCAACAATTATTCTCTAGTGGACGGGATGAACAAGAAGATTCTCCAAAGACTCAGCTGTTGTAACCAATTTTTGAAATGTCATAAGGCGGTCCAAGTGACCAGTGACAGGTGTATTTCTGGTATGATGCTTGTTTCTCCTTCATTTTCCCTATAAGAAGGATTTCAGGACCAGAAATACAGGTTAGCAAGTTAGATATCTTTAGGTCAAGTCTAACTGAAGTTGCAGAGTGAATTTGTAAAGAGCCTGATATTATAGTGAAGATACTATTCTTAGGTTTGGTGTCATTCTGTTGTAGGTTTTAGTTTCATGGGTACTTAATTTTCAAGATAGTACTAGCATTCAAATGAAAATTACTCATTTCAAGGTAATGTATCTCCATTGTATGAATATATTATTATCTTATATAAAATGATCAAGGGTTATTCTATTCATTTCACTGTTATGGTGTGTGTAATTCTCATTTTGGCTTTAATTCAAGGAATTAATTAAAATGCTTGAGTGAGGTTATAGGTGACTATGTTCATATAAAGATTTGATAAGTAGTATTGGGTTAGACTATAGATTGATGGTATTGTAAGGTAGTATTATCTGAGATTTTATATGCTATGTGTCTAGAAGATAAACTTGGTTACATTAAAAAAAAAACCAACACCTTTGATATTATCTAGCTATGGCTCCCATATCTATTTCAAATTGATCATTAGGGTTAAAATTGAAACCTTGCGAATATAATCTTTGTCTAAATCCATCAAGAATTTTCCATCAGTTATAAACAATTCCCTTATAAAGAATTTGTGAAGCCAGGTCTAAAATTTGGAAATGAAATTCTAAAAATGCACAAGACTAAAAATGAAATCTGATGAGATGTTGCTTTAAAATATGATTTTCAAACCTAGAAGTACAAATCTGACTTCACAAATGAATTCTAGAAAAAGACAATAACTACCCTCAACCTGGAGATATCTTCTTGAGTTTCCTCTTATTTTCCCCAAGAAAACCATCAAGCAAAACACTATCGCAATAATTAGTCAAGCTCATTTCAATTTTATGCCTACCACAATTTAACTTTGCAGGTCCGTCACAATTTCGGTGAAAGATCTTCATCGAAACGTAGACGAAAAAAATGGTTCGTCGAAATTGCGATGAACGTCGGGGTAAAAATTTAAAAAAAAAGAAAATTCGCACAAGTGCTCGATGATACATCTAATTATATAGCTTTCCTCAGAAGGTTTCATTGGAAATTGGGGTCAAATGAGTTAGTGATAGGAATGGTATCAAGGTCCCTATGTTTGATGGATCAAATTATGATTTTTGTGAAGCCAAGATGGAAGCCTTTCTTGTATCATTATGATTTGGTGTTTGGAAGTTAGTTGAAACTGGATATAGTATTCCTTCTACTCCTCTGACATTTGATGATGAGATCAGAGATTATGAGAATAATGGAAAAGAAAGGAATGTTATCTTGAGTGGACTTTCAAATTCAGAACTTATGAAGGTGATAATCCTCAAAACTGTGAAAGAGATCTGGAAAAAGTTGCAAAGCATTTATTAAGGAGATGATAAGGTCAAGCAAGAAAATATGCAGAATCTCAAAGCCAAATTTGAAACCCTAAGGATATCAGAAGATGAAGATATTGTTGGCTACATGCTCTGAGTGGATGAAATCATCAATGCGATGAATGATTTTGGTGGAAATCTAGGGGAGGGTGAAGTTGTGAAAATGGTATTGAGAACTCTTCCTGAAGCTTATAGTGCTAAAGTTTATGTTATTGAGGAAGCTCAAAATTTGGATCAGTATTTTAGAGATCAAATGTTTGGTGCATTAACTACTTTTGAATTAAAAGAGTTTGACCAATATGTTCCAAAGAAAGAAACTGCTTTTAAATTCAACAAGAAAGAGAATGATGAATCTGATCCAAATGATCTTTAGGAGGTGGAAGCAAACTTTGTAAGAAGATTGAAAAAGGGAATTGAAAAATATAGAGGTAGGTTACCCTTTAAGTGTTTCAATTATGGAGATATAGGTCATTATGCTTCTAAATTTCCAATGAAATTTGCAAATGAAAAACATAAAGATCATAAAGGGGCACTGGAAAATTGCTCTAGAAATGGGTCACACTATTGAAGGAACTATGTTGACTGCTTTTCATGCAAGAGAGGAGAGAAACTACTGGATAATTGACAATGAATGCTCAAATCATATGATATGTGATTAGAGTAAATTTTTTAAGCTTAAAAAGTATGATGGTGGTCTTGTTAAGTTTGGTGATGATACATTTGATAAGATTTGTGGAAAAGGTTCAATGAGTTTTGATGGAAAGCATAAAAAAGATGATGTTCTTTATGTCAAGTGTCTCTGGCATAATATTCTCAGTGCAATCCGAAATATTGGTTGCGGCTAGAACAAGGATAGAGGGTGATCCCAAAAGAGTGGTTTATAATTTTTGGCCAAACTTGACATTGAACTGATTTTTTTTAACTAAATCTTCACTTTCGGGCACCTATAGCTACTAAACCATGATGAATTTGAAGATGATGCAAACTAGTGATTTGTGAAATTTTTTCTGTAGATTGTAAATATATATTTTAAAAAAAAATTGGAATCAAATTGTATTTCTTTTTCCATTTCCTTTGAAAACTAGTTTTTAACAATAAACACCATTTTTAAAGAGTGATTTTCACCGTAAACAACATAACTTTTTTTCTATGAAGGATTAAATTCTATTTTTTTTTAATTTAGCTTTGTGACTATGATATCTAGCATGTTCATTTGGTTTCATAGCATTTTATTGAATATTTTTTCTTAGTTAAGTTTTGAAGTCAAACCAATTCCAATTTAGACATAGGTGGACCATATACAACATAATTTTTTTTGCATGTATCGATTTCTTTTTGCTAGATCAAGGAAATCAATACCTAGCAGAAACATATTTTTCAAAATTTATTTTGATAATCTACTACTTTTCCACATGTGCATAACAAAGAGCTTGATTTTTGGTGAAAACCTATGTTTAATTAAACTAAAAAATACATAACAAAACCAAAATATATTAAAATTATATTTGATGGATAACTCCTTCTTAGGAATACCATCATCCAGTTGGGTCTGTGAAGTTGATTCCATTTTCATCTTCAACTCAAGCTCAAAAAGACAAAAAATTGTAGCAAATTAATAGAGGAGAGGGAGAAGGGCAAAAAAGGTGGGTTCAAACGAACCCCCCTGGACCCCTTTGAGTGAAGGGGGTTCGCTCGAAGGGGGCTTGCCTCGAACCCCCCTTTTTGTAATTTTCCTTTGTTTTCATTAAAAAACATGCCAAAAAGGGGATGAAATAAAAAAGGGGTTTGCTCGAAGGGGGGTTCGAGGAAACCCAATTTAGGGTTCACGCGAACCACCCCTTCGAGCGAACCCCTAAAAACCCTTTTTTTTTCTTCGAAGTGTTTTTGCAATTTTTCTTCATGAAGGGAATTGTAAACCAATATTGTGGGATCACCCCAGAAGGAAATCTTTATAACTCAAAGGTGGTGGTGTTAAGTGCTTTATATCTCAAATCAATGAAAGTTGTTTATGGCATAGAAAAATGGATCACAACAATTTTGATAGGCTAGTGAAGATCAATTCTACTCAAGCTATGAGAGATCTTTCAAAAATTACAAAGCCTATCAATGCACTTTGCAAGGAGTTTCAGTTTGGAAATAAAACAAAGAAGAGGTTTAGAACTAAGGAATATTCTACTACAAGACCTCTGGAGTTGGTGCATATAGACCTATGTGGACTTACTAGAATAAGAAGCTCTCAAGCTGATAGGCATTTTATGTTATTGATAGATTATTACTCTAGAATGACTTGGGTAATATTTCTCAAAGAAAAATTAGAATCTCTAGAAAATTTTAAAGCATGTAAGTCTATGGTTGAGAATGAAATGGATTTGAAAATAAAATGTTTGAGTTCTAATGAGCTAGTGAGTTCACCTCCAATGAGTTTAATAAATTTTTGTGAAGATCATGGGATAAAAAGAAATTTATCAACTCCCAAAACTGCTCAGCAGAATGGAGTTATGGAAAGGAAGAACAGGATAGCTCAAGAAGCAACAAGAACCATGATGAAGGAATCAAATCTACTGGAAAGAAGCAATTAATACTGCAATATACATTCTAAATAGAGGACAACCAAGAGTGAACAATTCAAAAACACCCTATGAACTATGGTATGGAAAACCTCCTACTATGAAATGCTTCAAAGTATTTGGAAGAAAATGTTATATCAAGAGAGATGAAGAGAACTTAGGAAAGTTGATGCAAGATTAGATGAAGGAATCTTCCTTGGATATTCTACTAAGAGTAAGACATACCAGTGTTATAAAAAAAGGCTAAAGAATATTGTTGAAAGTGAAAGTGTCAAAGTGGATAAAGAATTGCATCAGAGTTCAATATTGATAGAAAGGTAAGTGCATGGATCTGTGACACAATTTTTTCTCTTAAGATGCCACTTTGTTTTTTTTTGAAATCAACAAAATTTGATTTGCACGAGAAAATGAAGATCGCTACGCTCAAAATTTCAAGATGCAGCAACAAAATAAGTTGAAGTGCTCCGAGTCTAATTTCTAAGCTACTATTTGTTTTTGAAATTAATGAAGATTAAGGGTCTCAAAAAGGGAGGGGGGGGGGAGGGCAAAACAAGTTCTGTTTTTATAAAAAAAACATAGCGCCTGAGGGCTCCCCCCTTTTTGATTAAATTTTTTTTAGAATTTCAAAAATCCCAATGGTGAGAAATCAGCTAGCACCATGTAGTTTATCCTCGTTCTTTTGGATTTTTTTTTTAGTGAATATATAATATTTTATGAATTTTCAAAGTGGACACATCCTAAAAAGCTAAAATTTGAGCGTGCTCCCCACTAATTCTTTTGAAAACTAATCAAAAATTGATTTTTTTTTCATCATGTTTAGAATGGAGTCTAGTTTCAAAAAATGTAATTTGTTTCATGTTTTGATGAATGAGTAAAATTCTATCCTAGAACTAGCACATGTTGGTTTTTGACCAAAAACGAAGGAATTTACAATAGGAGCCATGGATCAAAACCTTAACTAAATCAAAATAAAATAAAGAATTACATATTTAGATATCTAGGAGATAGGTTAATGCTATCACAATTTTTTAATAAACTTGCATTGAAAGACGTGCAAATGAGACGAGGAGCATGGACAAAAATATGAGGAAATTTGGCAAATCCTATCAATTAACATGTCCAAAGCAGGTCATTTGGTGAGCACAAAATTTGGTGCTCGCCAAATGTGATGTGTCATTTGGCGAGCATTAAATTTGGAACTTGCCAAATGGCCTTCCTTGAACAAAACCTAAATTTCCCCTCTTTGGTTGACAATTTTGATAATGCTTAGAGTGCACAGTTTATGATCGTAGATGGATAGTTGAGGTTTTACCTTTCATATGCTCTCTAACCTGTTACCCTAATTGGATAAGTATTTATCCCTCTGAAGTCTCTCTCTCAAGTCTCACTCCCTCCCACATGACCTAGACTAATCTCTCTCAGTCCAATCCCCTCTCTCAGGTCTCTTTCCCTCCCACCTAGGTACCTATATAAATCTATCTCACTCCAACCCCCTTTCTCACTCTCCCCCTCTCTCTCCCCCTTTGGTATTTTTGTCTCTCTCACTCCATCTCCCTCTCTTAGGTCGTTATCTTTCTCTCTCTATCTCTCTCTCTGAAGTCTCTCCCTCCTACCCCTCTCCCTCTCTTAGGTATCTCACTCACTCCCTCTATCTCTCTCCCATTCCCTCTCTCTCACTCTATCTCTCTCCCTCTCTCTCTCTCAATCTCTCCTAGGTATCTCCATCCCCCCCCTCTCTCTCTCTCTCTCACACACACACACTCCCTCTCTCTCACTCCCTCTATCTCTCTCCCACTCTCTCCCATTTTGTTTCTCTCCCTCTATCAGGTATCTCCCTCCCACCCCCTCTCCCTCTCTCTCTCAAGTATCTCCATCCTACCCCCTCTCCCTCTCTCTCTTTGTCAAGTCTCCCCCTCCTACCCCCTCTCCCTCTCATA